>VMDO01004794.1:0-120064 GCA_007922755.1 Pedetes capensis | reverse complement strand
AAATTATAAGAAGGAAAAAATCCTATACAAAGGTCGGATCATAATAAAAGAAAAAAAAAAAAGCTCAGAATGGTATTATTATAGATGGTCTAGAAAATGCATGTAATAGTTCTGACAAGGTAAAAACGAAGTTCAGTACAGAAAAAGTTTCTATCTTAAACAGAACTGGAACCCAAGGATATATAGAAAAATATTACCATAAAAAGACAAGCAAATGGTAGAGAAGTCTTTGATGGGGGGGCAGGATAAGGGGAGGAAGCGTACAAGAGGGTGAGGGGGAACCTATATGAATAACGTACAACAAAATGCATATATGGAAATGTCACAATGAAAAGCATGTCAGAATGAATCACATTAAGGCGTACATTAAAAATTTCCAATTTAAAAAAAAAGAATACAACATATGTCAACATTTACAGACTAATCCCTTTTACTCTTCACCTTATTTCCAACTCACAGGGAAGTAACAGAAAAAGTCACAAAATTTAAAATGAAACAACTCATCACAGCAAAATTTCTTCATACACACACATAGCATAAAAATGAGACTACTAGCAAAGTTTCTAAGCGGTTCAGTTGTTAGCCAAGCAAGGAATGCCTTTTAGTGCTGGTGAGTTAACTCAGGTTTGACTGCAGTGGACAAATAAACGTGTCCAGAGAAGTAAGATGATTAGCCTTTTAGGGAGAACAGTTGCTCAGAGTTCAGGACATGGGAACCACCATCAACTGCCAATTAAAAAGCATGGCAAATGATTTCAATGGCTTTCCTTGATTGTGCCAAGTTTATTATCAATAGGGCCTGGTTGTTTACTCAAGGAAGCAACTCCAAGTTTGAAGTGCCTGAAGAATCGGCTTGGGTGAATGTTCTGTGTGGAGGAACTACATGAGAATCTTTTCAAAGAAGCTGAGAAAACACTAACTCAGTGCAACCCAAACTGGAATACGCTAGGGTGTTACAACTGATGGTGGCAAAAACGCAAGGGGTGCAGAAAAGGGTGTAGCTGGATGAACAGACAGAGCTTGTGAAAAGGGTTACTCGTTGCGTTACTCATGAAAGGTCCTGTGTGGGAAATCCACGAGTCTATCATGTGTTACTGAACTGGCAATGTCAATGATGAATTTAATTTGCTCTTGCACTTGACCATCACTACTTCTGGGAACTTTGGTCAGAAATAAAAGTGACTATTCTGTCTTGTCTGATCACAATTCCATAGCTCAGCAATAGTAAAGTTTTACTGATAATTGTGTTTTGTTTTGTTTGGGTGGTTTTTGTTTATTCATGACAGGGGTCTCTCTATGTAGTTCAGGCTGGCCTCCAACTTGTGATCCTACTGCCTTAGTCTCCTAAGTGCTGGGAGTACTGGCATGCATCACTATGCCAGGCTACTCAATTTTTTTTGAGCACAGGGATGCATAACCAATTTTTTTTTTTTTTTTTTTTTTTTCCTGAATAAGAACTACCCTTAACCACGACTGTTAAACTTTGGTTTCGGAAATTAGCTTTGGGAAAGAGTTGATTCTATTTCTAAAGGAATTCAACCCAAAATTATAAGGCAAAACAGCTTTTGGTGAAGCTTATACTCTGGTAAAGTCATTTCAATAACTAGTACTGTGTGAATCATAAAAGCAGTGTCAAACTGCTGTCTGTATATACTTTCCTCGTTGTCAAAAATTAAAGCAAGAAGTGAGACCACCATTCCCAGATAAATTTGCAATGGACATATATTTCCAAACTCAAACTACAGTTCCAGAAACAGTGTTCAGATCCCAATGCAAATGAAAGGAAATCTCCCTATTTCAAAATCCATTTAACCGTGCAATAAAAGCTTCACTCAACCTTCAATTGGAAGTGGTTAATACGCAATGATGACATGCTAAGAACCAGCAGAAGAATCTAACAGAATGTTTCTAAAAAATTGTGCTCAGTTAAATCATATGCTCAGCTGGTGCTGTGGTGCGTGCCTATAATCGCAGGTACTTTTGAGGCTGAGGCAGGAGGATCCTGAGTTTGCAGCCAGTGGGAGCCTGTGAAACTTCTGAGATCCTGTCACAAAATAAAAAATGAAAAGGGGGGTCTGGGGGTGCAGTTTAGTGGTAGAACACTTGCCTAGCATGCATGAAAGCCATAGGTTCAACCCCTCAACACTGCAAAACAAACAAACAACAACAAATGTGCGTAAAAACATTTTCTTTCTTTTTTTTCTTTGTAGTGCTGAGGATCAAACCCAGGGCCTCACACATGCTAGGCAAGTGCTCTACCACGGAGCTGTATTTGCAGCCCAAAGACATTTTCAAAGACGGAATGTGTAAAATTTCATTACAGATCAGCATTAGTAGATAAACATTTGCAACCAATTTTTAAGACAAGAACACTAAGCATTGAACCTCAGTAGGCAAAATGTTATCCCCCACCAAAAAGAATCCCATCCTTATTAGTAAGATCTATCTTACAAAAACAATATATACTTTTATATTTCGAATTTCATCAACAAAAAATTTGTGGAAATTTGTGTCTTCTCTAGTAATATAAATATTTACAATAATGCCCTTCATTTTGTCTCTTGGCATGCAAAGTCTAAAATATACTATTTAGCACTTCAGGGAAACTATTTTCTGACTGCTGGTCTAGACCAACAGGTTTTTGTTTGTTGTTTGTTTTGAGATAGGGCCTCACTATATTGCCCAGGCTGGCCTCAATCTCCTGAGCTCAAGTGATCCTCCTGCCTCAGCCTCCTGGTAGCTGGGACTACAGACTTGTACCACCTCGCCTGGCTTAAGTCAATGGCACTTATTTCTAGTAATTCACTGGACTTGTCTGATGTGTCTATTAAAATTGTAGGTCCCCAGGTCTACCACAATCCCACCAAGTCAAAATCTTAGCAAGTTTCAAGAGAAGTGATTCAGATGTAGCCATCTTTAGAATCACTTCAAATTTGGACATATGCTTTACTCAAAATTGGATTTTATGTTAATTTCATCTTTTAGAATTGATTACAACAAGTTAGCTTTTTAAAAGCTTATTAAAAATGCCAAGATATTAAGAAACCAGATTAGACATTTAATTTACTTTTATCTTATTACAAAAGTAGACTTTAAGCAGTATTTTATATTCCTCATAATTCAACTAAATCACACACACACACACACACACACACACACACACACACACACACACACACAACACACCCCAGAATCAGGACTTTGGGATATTTGGATTGTAAATAAACAGTAAAATTAAGATTACATATCATTTCCTTCTTCAACAACTTACTTGGGATTTAAGACAAGCTTTATTTCCCATTTTACTATATTTCTAGCTGCTTACCTCTCTATACCCTTGGAACCTATTTTAAAGTGTCCATCACAGTCTATAGCCTTTAAACTAACTCTGAGATTTTGTGGTTAAAAATTATTAAACCCAGTACTCCAGAAGTAACACTGTAAAGATGCTAAAAAGCACAAATGAGAGGGGTTATTAGAACTGCTAACTTGGGAGGAGGAGGGGGAACAACACAGAGGGGTAAAAAGGGAGAGGACACAACTCTTGAAAATCCCATAATGGACTCACTGCACAGCATGCAACTTAAAGCATCACACTATACCTCATAAATGCCTACAACTTCCATGTTGACATGTCCTTCCATGTCAATCAAAGGTTTTGTATAATGTTTAAGGAAATGAAATGGCCAATAACCCTGATTTAATAAAGGCACACTGAATGTATGAACTGAATTATCACTCTGTACCCCATAAATATGTACAACTAAAATACTTCTACAAATAAATAAACAAGGGGAAAAAAAAGAACCACTAACTATATTTCAGCAATAGGACCCACAGAAACTGTAACCTTAATTAAACTTATAGAAAAAGTAATTTGCTTCTACAATACACACTTTCAGGTTACCAGGGAAGATGAAAGTCGAGGAAAAAGGATGGCGTCTTCTCCAGTTCCCACCTTGCCTACTTGTTCTTCTGTGCTGTATCTTTTTCTTCCACTCTGCACCCCATCTCATTACACACACTTTCCAGAACTATAGTCCCTACACAGTCTCCAGAATCTAGGCTCCCTTACTGGGTCACGGTTTCCTTAAAGAGGCCTCAACCTCCTTTCTTTCGTTTTTTGTTTGTTTTTTTAAAAGTAGTAAGGTTACTGACAGGTTTACTATGAGAAGTTCATCTACTGAGAAATGTTAGACATGTTGGAAAAAACTTGGGGAACACTGAAGGATCAAGGACACAATTCATTTATGGGGTTCATTAAAAAACTATTTACCAAGGACTACCTAAAATGGGAAAGATAACAGAGTCAGTGATAAATGCTCAGTTAGACAGCATTTCATGTCTGAATTTTCTAGCTAGTCCCAAGAGGTAATACCAACATTATTTCCTACTTTTCTCTTAAAAATGAGCTCCAGTCAAAAGGAGTCTCACTTCAGGTATGACAGTACATGCCTATAATCCCAGCAACTGGGAGGCAGAGGCAGGAGGATAGTGAGTTCAAGGACAGCATGGGCTACATAGCAAGACCTTGTCTCAAAAATCTTAAAAAGGGGGAAGGATCTCCCTGTGCTGTTTGAAAATGCTGTGCATACTCCTACCACCGCCAGCTAATACCCCACCACCACACCTTCCTCCACTTTCTCATCTGAAGATCTCACTTTTACGCATGGACAGACAGAGCTTTCCAGTTGGAAGAGTCTGCAGAACTAACCTCGTCCACTATTTTATAGAGGAAAAGCCTGAAGGTCATAGAGGTTAGTGGCTTAGCCAATAAAACTATTTTAGTGTCAGAAATTGAAAGAAAACTATTTTAGTGGCAAGAACCGAAATTCTTGTTTCTTCAATAAGAACTAATTCTAAAAATTATTCTAATTCTAATTCAAGAACTAATTCTAAATCAAGAATTTAAAGTAAACTGATTCTTAGTCTAGTTTTCTCCCCCATTATACTGCGGTTCTCACCACTTCCACTGCAACTTCCCAGCACTCGGTAATATTCTTCACTCAGTGTTTTTTGCACTGATGGTTTATGCCTCTCATAGTACTTTATTTTTATATGTAGACCTGTATGCAAAAATCTAGACTAAAAAACTCTTTTGCTCTCTCTGTACTCCAGAAAAGGAATATTACCTTGTACACAGCAACAGCTACATAAACGTCTACTGATTTTTTGTATTTTAACTCCCCTGACATCCTGTTTCCATCTTATTAAAATGTTAAGAGTATGACAAGCATAATATACTGAGCAGGAAGGTTTTTAAATATCACTAAATTCCACTTGCTTATAAAGATGTAAATCCTAATGGTAGACAATCGGAGAGATGACCTTGAATTTATATGACTAAGTCCTTCTAAGCCTGCAGCTGTAGCCCTGTGGCATCTGATCCCGTCAGATCTTGGAAGCTAAGCAGGGTCAGGCCTGGTTAGTACCTGGATGGGAGACCGCCTGGGAACACCAGAAGCTGTAGGCTTGGGAGACGGACCTGGCAACCCCCTCCCAAAAATCAATCTGCCATTGAAAACCCTATGAACAGCAGAGAAGCACTGACAATAGTGTTTCCCCTGTTGTACAGAGGGTTGCTATGAGTCGGATACCGACTCGATGGCACTAATAAAAGTCCTTCTAAGGCATAAAGCACACTACTCTTTTCAACATTTCTGAATACTGTAAGAAGCATTCTGGGCAGGGACATGGGAGAGATGCTAAAGCCATGCAAGTAATCATTAAATGTTATAAATCAAAAAGACACCATAAAAGTGATAAGGTATGCTAACAGTTCAAAGAGAATAATATTCAAATAGAATCTGGAAGGGGCAAAGATGATGATTAACCTTCAAGAATGCTTTTTCTCTAAGGAGATTCAGAAAGTTCCAGAACACTTCTCAAGTTTCATTAGAACCAAATTCCAAGCAACGACCCGGCAGGACTGGGCCTGCCCAGGACTAGAGCTCCAGAGGTGGTGAAGAGCTACATATTGCACAGAATTTGAAAAGCTTTTTCTCACTGGTAGAATACATCCTAACCATCAACACAGGGGAATTTGACAAATGTCAAATTCTGGCAACATGAATGTTTGGTAGTTATATACAACATATATTTTTAAAACAAAAAGATCTAACATGCTTTTAATTTCATTTTACTGGATTATTTCATAGACTATGATGAAAGTTAGAAGACTACTGGGGTGAACAGGGCTATTCAAATATTCATTTGTGGGCTGAGGATCAGCTCACTGGTACAGCACCAGCTTAGCATGCCTGAAGCCCCAGATTTGGTCCCCAAAACAGTCCAAAACAAACAAAACAAAATAAAACAAACAAAAAAGTTTGCTGGTAAAATGAACCACCACTGGCTTAATCTTGTAAAATGTCAAATGTTTCATTGCAAGCCAATTATCTGTGTCTATAAATGGTAGAAAGTTCACTCTAATAGAGAATTAATTATGTACAATAAAACAAAGAGGTGAATTTAAAAGTATCCCATTTTTATGCATTGGGGCCCTTTTACTTATGTGACTGGCATCACCTAAAACAGTCTTTTGCTTAAAAGTAAACAATCATTCAAGAAATATTAAAATTCCAAGAAAATATACTGCCAAATAATTGTTGTTGTTGTTAGGTGCCATCGAGTCGGTATCTGACTCATAGCAACCCTCATAGGGTTTTCAATGGCTGAGTGCTTCGGGATTGCCTTGGGAGTGGATTGCCAGGCCCTTCTCCCAGCCAAATAATTAGGTACTGAGAAATTTTCTTTTAAAATTTAAGTATACAGTTGATTCTGAAAATAACAGTATAGAATTAATACAAAGTTAATATCCAGTTTCTAACTAGCCGTTACTAACTGTTACTAACTAGCCAAGGGCTATAAAGAGAGAACATTTCCTTAGGAAGTACTTGTTAGGGGCCATCCAGTCAGTATCCGACTCATAGCGACCCTCTATACAACAGGGGAAACACTAATGTCAGTGCTAGGAAGTACTAGGATACTACAAAATGTATGTTTGTTTTTTCAAACAGCTAAGTCCAATGGTTTAAAGTGGTTTACACACATTCCCTGCATATTTAAGTCCTTCTATTGGAAGTCTAGAATATTTGGGAAAAAGAATCAAGAGATAAAAAAAAAAAACAAAAACCATAGAATTCTATGTTCATTCTTTAAATGGATCACAACTATGAACTACCTCTATTAGCATTGGGTTTTTGCATCCCTATCATATACATTTAACTTCCATAAATCTTATAATCCTCAAACAAATCCAGGTCAAAATGTTTTCTGAATATTAATTAGGCAGGGTTTATTAAGCACAGGCTTGAGGAATTCTATTTGATAAGAAACACATTAACTTGCCTTTGGAAAGACCTAGAAAGAGGCTTTTACCGATGATTGCATTTGTATCACTAATAATTTCAGTCCTGAAAACATCTTGATGAAAATTCATCTGAACAAGGAACCCTTAGAACAACATTCTATAAATAGACTCTGTAATGTAAGCCTTTCCATCTAGCATGTACTTTTATGAAGTTTTCAGCAAGAAGTAAATGTCAAACCCCAGTAACATAAGAATGGAAAAGTTTGGGCTTAAAACTAATCAACTCTTCATTTCAACTGAACGCTATGCCTACTAGCAAAGACAGAAGGTAGCCAAGTGTGGTGGCACACACCTATAATCTCAGCACTGGGGAGGCTGAGGCAGGAGGATCAACATGAGTTTGAGGTCAGACCGGTCTACATAGTGATTTTGAGGCCAGCCTAGGGGTACACAGCAAGACCCTTTTTCAAAAACCCGAAATACCAAAGCAAAACAAAAACAAAAAAATAAAAAGACAGAAGGTATTTATTATTATGAAGACTCACCTTCTCATCCTATCATTCTACCTGTTCTTTCTCTATTGTGTCTCTACATGTTCACATGAATAGATGAAGTATACTAGGATACTGCTCTGCCCAGTTACCTAAAATGTAAGATTGTAACATTACTTGCAATTCCTTAAAGACAGTAAATGTCAAACAATGTTGCTGATGTTGTTAGGTGCTGTCCAATCGTGTCCCACTCATAGCGACCCTTACAAGGTTTTCAATGGCAGATTGTTTCAGGATTGCTTTGGGAGTGGATTGCCACATCCTTCTCCCATTTTTGCAGTGCTGGGAATTGAACCCAGGACCTCAGAGACTGCAGAGCGTTGCTCTACCAACTGAGCTACATTCCAGCCCATCAAACCGTATCTGATTATATTTTAGGAGTTTTTTAATAGCTTGGAAAATAATTTTGTCATATATTTAAAATAAACTAGCTCTATAGTCTCCCATGTGTCTGTCAGGTTGTGCTGTGGGGGCCTGCGTGTTGCTGTGATGCTGAAAGCTATGCCACCGGTATTTCAGATACTTAGCAGGGCCACCCATGGTGGACAGGTTTCAGCTGAGCTTCCAGACTAAGATAGACTAGGGGGAAGAATCCAGCAATCCATTCCCCAAACAATTAGCCACTGAAAACTCTATGAATAGCAGAGAAGCACTGTCAGATATAGTGCAGGAAAATGAGTCCTCCAGGCTGGAAGGCATTCAAGAAACATCTGTGTATGAGTTGCCTCCTCAGCATAGAGTCAACATTAATGATGGGAATGAAGTAAGGACCCTGGGACCTCCTTGTGCTGATGAGTTACAACTCAAAATGAGAAGAAACATAGTGGCTGCAACATTGGGCTCAAACATAAAAAGATCATGTGGATGGCACAGTGTTGGGTAGTGTTTTGTTCTGCTGTACATAGGCTTGCTGTGAGTTGGCTCCGACTCCAGAGCACCCAACGACAACAAGCTCCATAATGGGTTTCGTGTCTTTTTCCTCCTTAATTTTTATTTCAGAATAAAATACAATAAAGAACTGCTTGAGAGGTCTTTGGAGGCTACCAGCTAGCTTTATACACAGGGAAAGCAAAGAAACCCTTCTTTGGCTCTCAGATCCTGCCAGGGACCAGTTTCACATCTCCTTTCATTTAGTGCCCTTCTAACATTCTCCTCTTGCCTAGGTTTTACAAAGGGCCTATTTTATTTTCCCTTATCTTTGAGATTGCCTTTTTTTTTTTTAATTACTCTATTACTTCATTTTTCTCTAGGGGGAAAATGTATTTGATGTGACGCATAGCACATGTTTTAAATAAGGGCAATATTGTCTTTATCCTTTTTTCTTTTTTTTGGTACTAGGGGTTGAACCCAGGGCCTTGCATCTGCATGCTTTGCAAGTGCTGGACCACTGAGCTGCGCCCCCAGCCCATTTTTTTCACTTTTTGAGACAGGGTCTTGCTAAATTATGTAGACTACCTCTGGTTTTGAACCTGTGATCCTCCTGCCTCCACCTTGCGAGCTGCTGGGATTACAGGCATGTGCCACCGTGCCCAGCTGTCTTTGTCATTAAAGCATATGTAAAGTACCACCATATACCTTTTTGTTCAGTTCATGAAGTGCAAGACTATTTACTTACAGCCAAAGAATTAAAGCTATTTTCCTTGGCTCTTTAATATATCAAAATTAAGTAGACTCCAACTGAATGCAGTTTCAAGTTTCTTGGTAGCATTTTCCATATGCAACAATGAATACTTCTAAAAGAGCCAAAATCAGTCAGTTACACTATAAATTATCTTAGTAGTTCAAAACTTATTTTTCAAAGTAAACATTTTTCCAGATCAATCTAATATAGTTTATAATAGCCTAAGTAGAATTTTGGGCTGGGATTTAGCTCAGTTGGTAGAGCACTGCTCTGCAGTCTCTGAGGTCCCGAGTTCGGATTCCCAGCACCACAAAATGGGAGAAGGATGTGGCAACCCACTCCCAAGGCAATCCCAAAACTATCAACCACTGAAAACCCTATGAGGGTCGCTATGAGCCAGACACGACTTGACGGCACACAACAACAACAACAAAGTAGAACTTTTCCAAAGGATACTATCTTTGCCTTGTTTAGACAATAATTAATTTCAACTGTTTCTAGCACATAAATTACAAAACCAAACTAGGACATGATATTAAAAAGACTTT
Organism: Pedetes capensis; assembly: GCA_007922755.1. Taxonomy (NCBI): domain Eukaryota; kingdom Metazoa; phylum Chordata; class Mammalia; order Rodentia; family Pedetidae; genus Pedetes; species Pedetes capensis. The sequence continues at coordinate 110,032 of VMDO01004794.1, read as the reverse complement.
TGGAAAAAAAAAAACTAAGTGATTAACTTTATTCTGCAAATTGCCTTCTCCTTGCCCCCACTCTCAATAAAATAATTTGTTTGTTTGCTTTTTTGACATGAGGTCCCACTATACGTCCTAGGCTGGGCTAGAACTTGTAATCCACCTGCCTCAGCCTTGGGGTGGACCACATGCCTGGCCAATACATTCTTCCCTATATCAGCTTTTTCAGTTAGACTTGTCACCAAAATAATTTATGACTAAAAACCTTAATGATCTGACTTTTCTAAGAATATTCCTATAGTCCCACCAATTTCCAAATAACATAAAATCTACAACACGGTTTAGTAATTCACCAAGAGGCACCTTGTTTTATTAAAATCTTTCATCTGGGAGAAAGAAAAAAGTTTCAGCCATAAGTCAAATAAGCACTAATAAATACACATGCATCTTAAAAGATATTCAATTTTGTTAATACCTTACGAAAATAAGATACAAGCTTTAAGTGTAGGAAGGAATTTCATACTGCAGAGATACAGAGATGTGCTAGCTCTGACATAAACTATAATGCTGACCCACATGGTAGCAATATGGTATGATTTATCCCACGTTACCTTAGCACCACCATCTTCTGTTCAAAAGAATTCTCACTTAAGTAAAAAATTCATATCCATTTCTTCTTTTTTTCTTTTCCTTTTCTTTCTTTCTTTCTTTTTTTTTTCTTTTTCTTTGCAGTACCGGGGTTGAACCCAGGGCCTCGTACTTGCATACTTTGTAAGTGCTGGACCACTAAGCTGCACACCCCGTCCGTTTTTTTTTTTTTTTTTTTTTTTTTTTTTTTTTTTTTTTTTTTTTTTTTTTTTTTTTTTTTTTTAACGCTTTTTGAGACAGTGTCTCGCTAAATTACTCAGGCTACCTCTGGTCTTGAACTTGCGATCCTCCTGCCTCTGCCTCCCGAGTCACTGGGATTACAGGCATGGGCCACTGCACCTGGCTTCACATCCATTTCTAAAGAATGTCTTGCTGGTCTTTTGAGATTTTCTCAGAAGAAAATCACCTCCAGGAAATGCTAATGTTGCAACATTAAATGAGCAGGATATACGGGTGTACAGAGAGTACAGAAAAGTTTATCTCAACATCCAATATTGTATTCAAATACTGGAAGGAAATACACCAAACTTTCAACAAAGATGTTTTGGATGAAGGCAGAGTGGCTAACTGGATGTTTTTTTTTCAGTGGAAAACATATGCTTTAAAATTTACACTTTAAAATATTCCCTCAAAACAAACATACAAACCATTTTCTTACTCTTTATAGTTTTCACATAATAGTACAATAAGGGTTAGAGTTTTGAGCCTTGAAAAAAAAATCCAGAGTTAATATGCTTTTTTGAAAAATAGCCTATCACACAATCCCAAGAGCATATGAAGAAATACTGAGCTTTGCCAGAACTAGTATTGTTCAGTAGTAAATTATTTTTTGATTTCCAAAAAGAAATGACAGAAAGAAAGAAAGACAGACAGAAACAAACAAACAAGAAAGAAAACATGTAGTTTTCCAACACAGGACACACTTCCCAAATACAGTTTCAATTCCTCTGCTATCTAACCAGACAGCTCTGTAAGAGCTCTTCATAATACCTCCAAGTCCTCATGAATGCACACCAGATGGAAAGTCAGCTCTAGGATGTGTCCTAATACCCTAAACTCAAACACTGCACAATAATTAACACTAATAAATGAGAAGCAGGAGAGAGGAAAACTCAAGTAACCTTCTTCCTGGTTTAATGTCCAATCTACTTTTTCAAACTCTTTTGCCAGCAGATCAGTCCCACCCAGCCCACCAAGAGCACTAATCATCTCCCTTGGCCTCATCCCCTAAAGATGTCAGATAGCAAAGTAAAGCAACCTGCAAACATTTCTAAATACTGCTGAATGTGGAAATTAGCTCTGAATTTATATTGGCATGTATCAGTTCCTGTTTCCAGGTCACACTTTGGTTAATTTTGCTAACATGGGAAGCAAGAAAGCACAGTAGTGAGTACCAGATGTGGGCTACGGAATCATAGGGCCCTGAATTTGAATCTTGGCTCTACTACTAAAACTAGCTGTGACCTCAACTCTGTGTGTCCTTAACCTCTGTGTACCAAAGTTTTATGTGCAAAATGAAGTGGACTGGGCTGCTTGCTCTCTTAGATGGTCTCTAGGTTAATAAACATGTCGTGATTCTGCATCCTCATGGCAGAAGAGATGCAAATGCAGTAACAGCACTTACCATGTCATTTGCTACTTACTGACTTCTCTGCTCTCCATGAGAGTGGAGTCCCCATCAAGGCAGCCAGACAGGGAGTTCACTTGAGTTCCTAGGCTCTAGTCTGGGCCCAGAGCATACCATGAACAGATATTTAATACATGCTTGCTGATGAATGAAGGAGCATTAGGTATATAACTGATTAAGTTATTGGTTTCCCTAAATGGGAAGTGATCCCCTGTAACATAATCAAGTATAGTTAGCCTTCTGTATCCACAGGTTCCACATCCACAGATTTAACTAACCACAGACTGAACATATTACGGGGGAAAAAAAATTACATCTAGAGCTGGATCTGGTGGTACATGCCTATAATCCCAGCGCTCAGGAGGCTGAGGAAGGAGGACTGTGAATTTGAGGCCAGCCTGGGCTACACAGTGAGGCTCTGTCTCAAAGTATACTAAATATAAATACTTTTTTCTTATCATGATTTCCTAAACAATAAAGTATTACAACTCCTTATATAACATTTACACTGTATTAAGTATTATCAGTAACCTAGAGGTAATTTAAAGTACACATAGAGATGTGGTAGGTTATATGACAAATACTGCATCATTTTATATGAGGACTTAGGCACCCAGATCCTGATATCCCTCCTGTGGATACTAAAGGACAGCTATACAAAGAGAAAAATTCTTCTGTATTTACCTGACTTAAGACTTAAGAGATCTATAATATCATTAACTGATACTTAACTCTTCTGAGAGTATAATTCAACGAAATTGGCTGATAGAAATGCAATGTCCTCCTGAACTTTAAAGAAAAGATCTGAAAAACCTCAATAGGCTAAGCCAGGTGGTTGAAAGTACTGCAAAAGGGAAATGAGAAGAGCCGGCTAAACTTCAAGTGAATCTTCTTTACTTCCTCACATCGGACCCTTCCAGTCTGGCCTCTCCCTAGCCGTGTCACCTGCCAGCCAGCACCTGGAACGTTCCTGTTGCCAAAAATCAACAGAGATGTCATCCTCCACCTTGCTATACTCCTCACTGACACATGGCACTGCTGACCATTTTGTGTTCTTGAAATGCTTTCCCAGCTTCTGCAACTTGATATATCCCTGCCTTTCTCCTCTTTGTGGCCATTTCAGCCTCTCCCATGAGCACTAATCTCTTTTTACACCCTTTCCTGGAGAAATCACATACATTACATAGACTTTAAATGTTGTCTGGATGTAAATAACTCTGAAACTTTTTTTTTCTCGGTTTAGTTGATTTTATTTACAACTTAAAAATTTTTTTTTTTTTACATTTTAGAACATTACACAATTACATTTTCTGCCCTGCAAACAGATACCTTAAATGGTAATTTTTAAAAAATTATCAAAGTAGGTACATCCAAAATGCAATAATTACACATATGACAATTTATCAAGGTAAAATTTACGAGGACATATCCTAAGAATTTAGGAATAGTCAGTCAGGAGAAATTTCACCAGATTTAGTAGTCAACTATTTACAAGTCCAAAACAAAACCTATCAAAACTCCCAAACCAGAAGCTTAAAAGTTTTTTATATCTCAATTGACAAGAGAACAATGAATCAAACCTGTCCAGTCTTGATAGTTTTAATCCCAAATACTAGGCTATTTCCCCAGTCTGTAACTAAATAGCAAGCATCTCAGTTTGTTAAACACCCAAGTATTAAATTTTAATACTATTATGTGCATAGAAAGGCTAAGTGTTCATTAATTATAAAAACAAGTAGTCATTAAATATCCACTGCTTCCCCAGCTCACCAGCCCATGCTAAGTTCCCAAATATGCAACCTGTCTCACATAGTGACATGCAATATTTCATTCACATATATATATGTATATGTATATGTATATGTATATGTATATATACAATAATAGGTACTAATGGCAATTAACAGTCCCTGCAAAAATTCAGTTTCAGTTGAGGCTATGGCTTCTATGCCTTGGGATGGTTTTAGATTTCAAAACTGGAAAATACTGCTAAAATCTTACTTCCTTAAGACAAAATCTGATTGCATGTTTAGAGTAACTCCAAAACTTCTATCTCAAGTCTAAAACTGTGTTCTGGATTCAAGACTTGGGTATCAATCTACTTGGTATCTCCACCTAAACAACTCAAAACAGATCTCAACCTAATATGCCCAAAACACACTCTTAATCTTCCACCTCAAAGTTCATTCCCCAACAATCCTCCCAGTTTAATAAAAAGTACCAACACCCACTCAGTTGGTAAAGTCAAAAACCCAAGTCACTCATGACATACCTTTCCCCCTTCCTCATATCCTATCAGAATCCAGTGGATTTCCCTACAAAGCAGACCTTGAATCCACTTCTCTTCATCTCTCTGACCACTGCCTAGGGACAAGTCACTCATTCTGTAATAGTTTCCTAAATCAGTTAGCACCCAGGACAGATTCTGGCACCACGGCTCTCCCTACTTCCCACAAATTTCCACACAACAGCCTGAGTGGTCTTGCCTAAAATCCTTTGGTGGCTTCCCAACGCATTCAGAGAAACCCCAAACTCCTCAATATGGCCTGCAGGCCTGGCAGTGACCAGTTGCAGCCTGCCTCTTCCACTGGATCACATCTCCTTCCTGCTCCACCCTCACTGTCCATGATCTCGCTCTCTCTTTCTCCCCCGGCCTCTCTTTTTGGTGGTACAAGAGGATTGAACCCAGGGTCTTGTACACACTCTGTAAGTACTCTACCATTGAACCACACTCTTGGCCCCTTTTTAAATTTTTTATCTTAAGATAGGGTCTTGCTAAGTTTTGCAGGCTGCCTCCGCCCTTGAACTCACAATTCTCCTGTCTTGGTCTCCAGAGTCACTGGGATTACAGGCATGCACCCCTGTACTGGGCTCATGATCACATTATCTAATAGGTAACAAGCTTTTCTGACTTCACACATCTGCTCTGCTCCTTCTGTCTAGGGAACTCTTTCCTCTCCTTGCCTGGCTGACATTTTCTCATCCATGGGGTCTTACAAAATGTCACCTCCTTGGACTAACCTCTTGATCTCCACTTCCTTATCTTTTCCTTCACACCACTGATAGCATATACAATTACGTACCTGCCTATTTAATGACAGGTTCCTCCAACTTGCATCTAAGCTGAACTCAAAAATAACTTTCATTTGGTTTTCACTAGCAAACACCCAGCCTGCACCAACGTGCCTGCTTCATCAATGGGTGTGCAACAGCATGTGATTGCACAGCTGCCCAAGCTCCTAGGAACTGCCACGAGACCTGTTACCTTGTTATGGGGCTACTCAGGGCTCTCCTATCCTCATCATTTTCTACATTTGCTACTTACTTTTCACATTAGAGGAGAAAGAGAATTCAGGTTATGTTAACCAAATCAGATTCTCGTAGATGCTCAAAATCTTAATATCTGCACAGAGGAAAACATAATTACATAAAACTAACATATTCATATTCCTGTAAAAAGGTATTTCAGTAGAATGAAACTTTTAAATATTTGTTTTTCAAAAGAAAGATATCATACATTAAGACTAAATGTGCAAAACATGGTACAGCAGGAGGAACTTTAATTCTCTTACTAAATGGCAAGATCAACCTTAAAATTGGTTACATTTAATCACAACATATCACAAAGTAAAAAGTCAAGAAAAAATTAAGCAAGTATAATTCTTCTTGTCCTAGCCTAGAGTTGAAATGCAGGTAATCCACTAGGTACGGGTTTAAAGTCTCTATCATTTTTGAAGCTGTAGCAAATAAGGATACTTTTACTGCCAATGTGCCAAGTTAGTAAGTTAAAAATAGCAAATCACTGGTATTGCAATATTTCTATCTGGATTAACTAAACCACGTTATTCTTTTATTAAAAATCTGATTAGAATAAATAGCACTTGCAGCTTGGTGAATACATAATATTTAATTATTTAAGTTTGTAAAAAAAAAAAAACAATAAAAATGAATTTAGAACCATGATATATTTGAATAGTAATTTTATGGGTCTAAGGTATATTCTTGGGGCTGGGATTTAGCTCGGTAGAGAACTGCTCTGCAGTCTCAGGTCCCGAGTTCAATTCCCAGCACGGCAAAGGTGGGAGAAGGACGTGGCAATCCACTCTGGAGGCAATCCCAAAATATTTAGCCATTGAAAACTCTATGAGGATTGCTATGAGTTGGACATGACTCGACGGCACCTAACAACACCACCAAGGTTTATTCATGTACATTTTCTCATTTGGTAGGCCTAGTGCAGTATAGTTGGTCAAGAAATAACATGTAAGCAACTCTCCAGCAACTTGGAAAATCTGGGTGCCTATTCATTGATAGTAGCTTCCATAAGTTCTTCTTCTATTTAATATTAAATGAATGGATAAGACCAAATTACACATCCTGAAGCCTAAATAAAAATCACATAATAAAAGATGATAGAGTTTTTACATAACTTCTACTGAGCTAATTCACCCCATTTAACAGAAAAACAATCCTTAAGCCAGGTGTGGTGGCACACATCTCTAGTTCCAGTTACTAAGAAGACCGAGGCAGGAGGATGGCAAATGCAAGTCCATTCTGGGCAACTTAGTGAGGCTCTGTCTCAAAATACAATAAAAAGGCACTGGGAGCCAGACATGATGGTTGCACACCTGTAATCCCAAACTCAGCAGGCTGAGTAAGGAGGAACAAGAATTCAAGGCCAGTCTGGGCTACACAGCAAGAAGTTGTCTCAAAAAATAAAATAACAAACAAAACAAAAAAGCACTGGAAACATAACTCAGTGGTAAAGTGTTTGTCCAGCATGCTTGAAGCTCTAAGTTCACTCCCCAGCACCACAATAAATAAATAAATATATCAACAAATACATATTACCCAGAGACTAGGAAAACATTACCCAGAATGTCAAAAAGGAAAGTAAAAGTCCCCTAGTCCAATTATTTAGTATTTCAGCTCTTTTTCTTAAACTATTCTAGAAAGGTTAAAAGAGAAATGCCCTATTTACAAGCTAATTATAGCTTCAAGGCTCTGCACTCTCTGAAGACCAGGGTTCAATCCCCAGCACCACACAATCAGGAGAAGGATGTAGCAATCCACTCAGAAGCAATTCTGAAATAATTAGCCACCGAAAACCCTATGAGGGTCGCTATGAGTCAGACACAAATAGCACCTAACAACAATTGTAGCTTCATTTACTCAAAGTACCCCAAACCACTGCTATACTTTTGGGGAATGGGGCAAGTATAAAAGAGTTTTGTTTGTTGGTCAACATTGTTTTTCAGTGCTAAAATCAATAGCTTCTTTTTTCTTTAGGTAGAGGAAATGTGAAATTTGTTTATTCTACTTCCTGAAAAAAAGTACGGATTCTATTAGACTAATATTTCTTAGTTGGTTTTTGTACAAAATGGTAAGGTGCTCTAAGATCTCACAAAAAGGAACATGGAATCTTTAAAAAATCATTCTGTATTTTACCTACATAAGGAAATTTTTTACCTTGGAAATGAAGGACAATTATCCTCTTTACCTGAGTACTCACAGAAGCCTCCACAAAATCACAGTCAGAGAAATAGCAAAACAGAAAAGTGTACACATATGTGTGCCTGTAGAGAGGTTATGGGGAGAGGTGCCACAAAGACAGAAAAAGAAAGATATGTACTCAGTGGGCGTGGTAGGCAGGCCACCTGCACCTATGCCAAAGGCTGCCTTACCACACCTCCAACAGGAAGACAGGGATTTGGCTAATTCTGCCTACACATCTAAAGCATTTCAGGAATACACTCTCCAAATGATTACATTATTCTAGCTAGAAATCTCATACTGAAAATAACATCAATATTCACCATAAATTTATATAATGCTTTATCATTTTCAAAGCATTTTAATTTTCATCTCAGGTTGAACATCTGAAATCTGAAGATCAAAAGTCCAAAGTGCTCCAAAATCCAAAGCTTTTTGAGTACTTATGTTATAACCACAAGTGGAAAATTCCATACCTGATACCACATGACAGGGCACAGTCAAAAAAAAGGGAATACTAAAAATACTGTAGAAGAATAACCTTAAAGCCAGGCACAGTGGTATACATTTGGTAATCCCAGTGACTTGTGAGGTGGAGGCAGGGGTATCCGAGCTCGAGGCCAGAGGCAGCCTGCATAACTTAGTGAGACTCTGACTCAAAATAAAAAATAAAAAATGAGGACAGGGTGCAGTCTGGAGAGGGAAGCACTTGCTTTGTTTTTGGTGGTACTGGGGGGATGAATCTGGGGCCTCCTGCATGCTTTGCAAGCGTTCTGCCACTGATCTGTACCTTCAGCGCGCCCCCCCCTTTTTTAAATTGAGGCAGGGTCTCACTAAGTTACACAGGCTGCCTCTGGCCTCAAACATGGGATCCTCCTGCTCCTGCTTGGGCCTCCTGAGTCGCTGGGATTACAGGCATGTGCCACCACACCCTGGTGGAGCACTTGTAAGTATGTGCAAGACCCTGGCTTCAACCAAGTACTGAAAAAAAAATTATGTTCAGGCTACATTTGTAAGATATATATGAAACATAAATGAATTTTGTCTTTAGACTTTGGTACCATCCCCATGATACCTCATTAGATGTATGCAAATATGTGAAAAGCTGAAAAATCTGAAACCCAAAATGCTTCCTGTCTCAAGCATTTCAGATGAAGGGATATGCAATCTGTACTACATTTCATTCTTTAGAGTTGTAGCATTTCCTTTTAAATCATTTACATACACACACGTGCACTAGTCATGAAGAAACAGACTCATTACCGTAAAAAGCTTTCGCTTGCTTAAAAAGGTACTGTGAAGAAATTAAGAACCATCTCATAAGCAAAGTGGCATTAGGAGGCAACAAAAACCAATCTAACAGCGGAATACTTTAAATCTTTGATTTGTGGTCCTCTTAGAGAAAATATATGGTCTAACAAGAAGACAAGTCATACATTCTATATTACTTAGAATTCAGGATTTTTATGTTGGTAATCAAGTTCAGAGTGAAACAAACCAAAGCTTACAGTGCCTTCTTTTTATAAAGCTATTTATGGACACATGGCATACTAGAAATATTAATAGCTAATACTAATAACATGGTTAATATATGCCAGGCACCGCGCCAAGGGCTTTTTACATGGATTATCTCATATAATCCTCACAACAACTAATAATAGATCCTATAATCATTACTGTTTTACAGCTGCCAAAACAGAAATTGAGAGAGGCTCGGGGACTCAGCCATGCTCACATCGTGACTGGCAGCCCAGACTCACACTGGTTGGACAGCTGCCTTGTTCCACTTTTATCTGACACCGCAGCAGAAAACCACATCAACCTTTAAGGTGAGCACAATCAGACCATATGTAAAATTTTTTTATACTATGTAAAATGTAAAAGTACATTTGAAAATGATTGCTTTTTAATTAGTATGGAAAATAGACCAAACCCCAAAATACATCAAGCAAGACTATTTCTAACCAAGTATTCTGCATCTACTGCAGAACTGGATGAGGATGAAAAAACTCGCTCACTCACAGGCATGGTGGTATAAACCTGTACTCCTAGTCCTTGGGTGCCTAAGGCAAGAAGATTACAAGTTTGAAGCTGGCCTGGGCTACACAGAGAGATCCTACCTCAAAAAACCAAAAAAGAAATGAAACAAATCCTTTTTTGATTCATTTTTCCCAAAAGAAGATCAATTACATTTGAAATATTAACTACTACCATCACAACAACAGATCATCACTTTGGCCAAGTCCATTAAAGTCCAGTTGCAAAACAAAACTATTTCCTTGATTTGTATCAGCCCATTCTAACGCTGCTCCGTTCATGGGGCTATACCAAAGGCATCTTGTAAAAAAGACAGGCTCACAATATAGACAAAGGTAAATCATATTATGTAGCCAGGGATAAAACAGAAGCACTTTCGAGCAAGGAAATAAGAATGACTGCTAACGTACTGAAATACGAATTTTAAAAAATTAGGTCATTTCTAACTGAAACAAAAATCTGTGACAAACTGCCATCTGGGGTGTTTTTAAGCACCACGAGAACTGTGACATAACTACACAAGAAACATTTTAAAGGAGTTCATAAAAATAACAAAAGTGTTCTGACAGCCCCTTGACCAAAGCAAAAGCAAACCTGGGCAATTGTACACAAGATAGGTGCTAATTTTCAATGACATAGTTCTAGGAAAAGGTGTAACTGTCTCTCAACTAACTGGTTGCCATTAAACTTTTATTTTGTAGAGTACATTAAAAACTATGTTCAAGGCTGAGGCGGGAGGATTGCTCTGAGGCTGAGGCCAGCATGGGCTATACAGCAAGACCCTGTCTCCAAAAACCAAAACTAAAACTAAAACCAAACCAAACCAGACCATGTCACTGATGGTATATCAGTTGAGGATCCCTATTACAGTGAACTTTCAAGAAGATTCCAACTGAGCCTTCAGTGAGACAAATAATGGGTAGGATAAACTTGACTGCTAAATATCACTTAAGATCATTTAAATCCTAATTATTAGTTAATAAAGTAGGAAAGAAATAAATACTACAAGGATTCACAATATAAAAAGAATTACATGTCTATCACGGCAATGCCAAATATTTTTGTAAACCCTTATACATACTTGTAATAATGTGCTTGAACTTAATGGGGGAATGCTGATTATTTGTGTGTCTCAGAAAGGTGGCAAGAAGAGATTTGAAATGAAAGAAAAGAATGTTCTGGGGATATGCCTGAGATGGAACTATCATTTACCAGGTCTGTGAATCAAAGCATCTGACGGAATTTGTGTCTGTGTCTCATTTTTTCATCTAAGAAATGGAGACAACATCATGTACATAGTTTCTGTCACAGCTTTTTTTTTTTAAAAGGATTACAGGATAATGTTATGTGATTGATGGGGCTTTGAAAAGTACAAAGCAATTGCCATAAAACATTAAGGCATTACCAAGATTACAGTTATCAGGACTGTTGATTAATTTTCTAGAGAATATTTTCTAGAGACTATTAACTAACACCTGCTTGGAGCTAATATGCAGAGATAGCCCAACATGGTCGGGCTGCTGCTTATCTGCCAAAGATGAACAGGGAATATTCCACTGAGGCAGTATTTAGGCAATTGTTTTTCTTTTCTTTTTCTTTATTTTTATTTTGAGACATAGTCTTGCTGTGTAGCCCTGGCGTGGAACTTACTATGTAGACCAGGCTGGCCTCAAATTCGTGTTGATCCTCCTGCCTCAGCTTCCCTCCTGAGTGATGGGATTACAGATGTGCACCACCACACCTGGATTAACATTGTTTTTCTTTAAAGTAAACTCTTAAACCTTTATTCTGGATTAGGTCCATATAATAGGTAGAGTTCTGAAACTAAAGTCTAGTTTTCATAACAAAACTATTCCTTGTGCCATCTCTGTTCTTTATAAACATTTTCAGAGCAGCATAAATTACTATACCGCTAATTTTGTTTAGCAATAAAAGGTAATACAGAAAGAAGCATAGTATTTATAGCAGTATTTATAACTTTCCTTTAGCACCAAGCACCCAGTTGTTTGCATCACAAGTAAACATGAAAATGTCACCATAATACAGCATATTAAGTACATGCCTATGTGTGCATACACATCACAGACACACACCCTCACAACAACAAAAACTATAAGCATATGCCAACACATCTTCTTTGTTTTTAAAGAAAACAGAACTGAGCTCTGGGTTTCTAAGGTTGGAATCAAAGGTAAGCACTATGACATCTAACCCAACCCACCAAAAGGAAATTCTATCCACAGAGACCTACACTTTCAATCTCTACTATCTCTAAATGTTAATCCTTCTGTTATGTATCCTAAAAGATTCCACAGTAGCCCTAAAATCAGTAGATTTTCAGCGAGTGGAAGTTAAAGTCCTTGCTTGATTTTACTTGTAAAGAAAATTACCAAATCCTCCAACAATGACATGGTTATTTGCCAAGCATGGCGGTATACACTTGTAATCCTAGCACTAGGGAGGCTGGGGCAGAAGGATGGAGAGTTCCAGGCCAGCTGGGGCTTCACAGTGAGGCCCCATCTCTTAAATAAATGAATAACAAATAAGTAAGTAAAGCCCCAGAAACATGGTATTTTACAACTGAAAGTACTAACTGAATCACTTTTTAAAGCAAATCTAAATTACTGTTAAGGAATAAACAAATGATTGATGTTATTCTATTTCAAATACATGTGCCAGTAGTGCAAATAAAGAAAAATCAGTTAGCCAAAATAGAAGTTTCTACTTGGTTGGCTCTCAGCTCCTTTTTATAGGCCAATCATGGAGCTAAACGGTTACTTTGTAACACAGATTGAGAAGAGAATAAATACTCATGCATAAAGGACCTTAACAGTTCAGAGAAGTGTAATTATCAAGCACAAGTTGTACCACTTGATTAAGAAAAATTAAATCCAACCTAAGGGCCAATGAATGATTAACAAAGAAACCAGTTTTGGTTTCAGCAATTGCAAAGACAGACTGGCCGTTACAGGAAGCTGTATTAATGCTGACAATGTTAAACTGTTTACAGAAAGTAGGAAGCTGCCAGTGTTCTTCCCAGTGTCACACACGCTGTCCTGTGCTGTCCTGTTCTATGTAACTTGTTGCTTATACTTCTCAACCACTAACTGCACATTAACCAAAAAACTAGTTGGCAGTGACTCCCGGTCATTTTGCTAGTTTGATTCACATCACCAATGATATCATATCCTAGATGATCCTAGGCCCCAGTATCTCGTCACCCACGTTACCAAATTCCTTAGCTACAGTTACTTGTGAAGTTTTTCTAACACAAGGTATCTCATGAATGCCAGTGGCAGGCTATATTAAAGGTACAGCCAAAGCACAGAACTCCAAGTATTTAATCCAGTGCTAAGACCCCATTTCTAATGGTACATTATCCTCACTGTACAGGTTTATAACTACAAAGGTAACAAGCTTTAACAAGAATGTGAATCTTAGATTTTTCTTTTCTACATTAAAATATTTAGTTTATTTGTACTGGAAACGAACCAGAAAAGAAAATGTTTGCCTTTGGGAATTCAGGAGAGAAAACATTCGTGTTTGCACCCAGAGTTATTACTAACAAATGAGTAGCCTGCTGTGATAACACAACCCTATCCTTTGTCCAAAAAAACTGATTGAGTAGTCATTTATCTTAAGCAAAATGCAAGTTATGGTGAACCTTTAAAACTGTGTCTAGTGACCAAAGGTAATTTCAGCTTATATTAAGAAGCTTAATATTCATTAGTTAAAATAAAAAGGCTAATTTTAATCACTTTATCTGCTACCTCTTCCCACTTCCCCTGCTTACTTTTTCTACCCCAAATTTAAAAATAGCCAGGCATGATGGCACATGCCTGTAGTCCTAGCACTTGGAAGGCTGAGGCAGGAGGACAGTGAGTTCCAGGCCAGCCTGGCTATGTAGAGAGATCCTGTCTCAAAAAACAAAGAAAAACAAAATAAGCTGGGTGTGATAGCACACACTAGTACTTGGGAGACAAAGGCAGGAGGATCAGAGGTTCAAAGCCTGGACTACATAGCAAGTTCCAGGTGTCTAGGATACATAGTGAGACCCTGTTTCAAAATAAGAAACAACAAAAAAGCCACAGAAAATTCAAAATATACTGTTAAACATAACAAAAACATGAGAAAAAAAGAAAAAATATGACTATGACTATATAATTCAAAGACTTTCCATTTCCTTGAAAATTAACAAGCTAGCACATTGAAATAATTTATATTTCCCAGGAGGAACTTAATATACATTTTTTTCCCTAGTAGACTCTTCATAATTTAGAATATTAAAAAAATAAAAAATGAGGAAAGAAAGTGTCAGGTCCTAGGCTAATGGAAGAAAAAAAGACAAACAAGGTACACCACGGGAGCTCCATGTAAGTCAGGAGCCAAATAGGAATGTAGTAACAACACACATGGGGCCCTCATGAGCCTAAGAAGCACATTTCAGAGACCACAGGACACAGAGATGCTCTCCAGTCTAGAAGACTAGGAAAGCATCAAAGGAAATGTGACCTTACTAGATGTTTCTTTCTTAACCTTGGAAAGATGAATAAGAGTTTGAGAAAACGCAGAGTGGAAAGGGTATTGTTAAGAAAATGAACCAAGAAGAATAAACGGCACTTGAAAATGGGAGGGCGAGATGAGAAGGGATATGTGGAGGAATTATGCAAGCAGGTTTACTGAAAATAAAATAGTAGTAGTGACCAAAGGTAAAAACTAACCAGAGGTCTGGGAATTGGATGCAGGTCACTTGTCAAGTTAAAATCTTATTTTTCAACATATGCTGCTGCTGGACATTCAACTTAATGTGAGACAGTCCCTGTCTTTCAGAAATGAACAAATTATTTGAAAAGACACATACATGAAAGAACTATACAAGATAGCACATAATCAATTGCTAGTTGTATGATTTATTTAAAAGTATAAGATTACGCTGTCAGTTTTATAAAAGGACACCAAACACTTCTCTAGAACACTTTTCTAGAAACCCTTTTCTAGAAACTCTTTTATACAGTAGCTAAGACTGTATCCAAGTACAAAGTGTAACAGTGAAGAGTGAAGGCTATACATCCTTGTGTAGTCACACCCATAAATGGGGATCATTTTAATGCTGATGATATCATCAAACAACTTCCTAACCAGTTTTACTTTTAACTGTCACTTTATTTTAATCATATTATAGTAAAACATTTGAGATCTGAACTACCTCCAAATTGCATACAATCTAGATTGCTACCATTACTAATATCTGTCTACTCTTTGGCAAATAAGACTCACAATACAACCATAGCACTCACAATCAAACTATAAAACACTTGATTAAAAATCTGTCTCTATTATTATTATTATTGTTATTATTATTTTGTTATTTGTTTTTTGAGACAGGGTCTCACTATGTTGCCCAAGCTGGCCTGGAATTCATGATCTGCCTGCCTTTGCCTCCTGAGTAGCTGGGATTATAAACAAGAACCACCATATTTGACTCATTTTTGTATTTTTAACCCTGGACTGGATTCTTTCCTTTTCACCCTTTCTTCAGTGGTGTGTAATGGCTACTAAGTATTTTATGAGCTGCTGCTGCTGTTGTTAGGTGCCTCCAGTTGAGTCCAACTCATAGCAACCCTTATAGGATTTTCAATGGCTGATTGTTTCAGGAGTGGATTGTCACATCCTTCTCCCATTTGTGTGGTGCTAGAGATTGATCCCGGGACCTCAGAGAGTGCAGAGCAGCACTCTATCAACTGAGCTAAACCTCATCCCATGCATTTTATAAGCAGTCTTATTTAAAATAAAGGAGGAAAAATACATGTAAAATGAATTGTTTCCCATGTGAAACAGAAGTACAAAAACATAACTAACGCTATTTTGTTTTACAAGGAATATCTTGTAAGATGGGTGTGGTGGTGCATATCTCTCATCCCCGCACTCGAGAGCCTGAGGCAGAAGGACTGAAAGGAGTTCCAGGTCAGCCTGGGATACACAGTGAGAACCTCAACACCCTCTTACCAAAGAAGGGAAAAGAAAAAGCATTTTATAAAATGTGTTAAGAAGCTTAACACACACACGCGCGCGCACGCACACACACACACACACACTGCAAAAACATAAAAATGCACCTTTACTGTTAAAGATTTTTAATCTCTCTATATCACATTAATCTGTCTCATGAAATGTGTACTCCTTAGTCTAAATAACACCTAAAAAACTAGGTTCAGCTACTGAACTCTTATTCCAACAGTAAAAGCTCAACAACTTTCTACAAAGATGAATATTGTTGCAATGGTTAGGAGAAAATTAGTTCCAAACAGAAAGCAAAATTAGAAATGCCTAAGAAAATCATTATGGCCTTACTTTCAAAAAGAAGAAATGACTAATATAATAGCTTCATCAAATCTGTAGAGTTTACCTTATTTTTATCTTGCTTAGTAAAAAGCTCTCGTATCTGGGGCTATAATGTTGGATAGATACAGTATACTGTGCAAGTCAGCAAAAAAGCGTGCTAAATCAGATATCACTAAATGTCATTAAATAACCACTTTTAAAAGACGAACTGTCTTACCAGTTGGAATTCTCGACGCCGGTCATAGGCATTCTGTATGCCGCTGTCCGCCCATAAGGCTCTTATAGCAGGAAGATACTGTAAAAAAACCCGAGTTTCCACCATTCCCTGGGCAGCCATGGGAGCCCGGGTGTCAAACGCCATCAGCTTGTCTCCATGGAGCTGGTTTTCGCTATCTCCCCAAGGGATATGAAGCTTCTCTCGGGCATCTACCAGCACCCTCATACCTTTGTATAAAAAGAAAAAGAAAGTATAAGGAAGAGTCATTAGATGTCATCAAAATCTTTTATTTCTGTATTATTTCCTGATATATTTCAAAACTACTCCAGGCCCACATCCTCCAAAAAGGAGAATAGCATCAAAACGAACACCTATATCTATTCAGTGGCTAAAAAAAGTTGCTTAATGTCTTAAAGTTAGAGCCTTAAAAAGCAAATATAATTTTCTTTTTTTTTTGGTGATGCTGAGGATTTTTGCATGCCAGCTAAGTGCTCTACCACTGAATTAAATCCTGAACACTTCACAAGCTCTTTCTGAAGGATTTTAACATAGTGTAATTTATAAACTAATTTCTGGGGTACAAGGTAGTCAAAACCAAACTAGAAAAGGAAAAAGAAATTATGCTGTATAGTCCAATGTCCAGGCTCTGAAGACAATGATTGCAACCAAGATTCCATGAACTTGACTAAAGGACATTTACTTATGGAACATTAAAAACTCTACATTATAACTGGCTTCAGTTTGGTCCCTCAGCAAGTTAACCTCAACACCAAGCCTTCTATGAACACATTCAAAATTCAAAATCTCATCCTAGACCATGCTTCAAATCACTATGTTACAGGCTGGCCTTGTTGTTGTTAGATGCCGTGGAGTCAGGTCTGACTCATAGTGACCCTATGCACAATGGAACGAAACACTGCGCCATGCCCAGCCTTGTATCAGTGCTTCTCTGCTATTCATAAGGTTTTCAATGGCTGTTTTGGAAGGGGGCTGCCAGATCCTTCTCCCATTTTTGTGGTGCTGAGGATCAAACCAAGGGCCTCAGAGTGCACAGAGCAGCACCCTGTCAATTAAGCTAGAGTTCCCTGTTCCCAGGGGGAAGAGCAACTGCAAAATGAAACAAAAACAGAAATTTCCACTTACAGAGGTTAGTCAAACTTGATTTTTTTTTTTTTTCGGTACTAGGGGTTGAACCCAGGGCCTCACGCTTGCATGCTTTGTAAGTGCTGGCTCACTGAGCTGCACCCCCAGCCCATTTTTTTACTTTTTGAGACAGGGTCTCGCTAAATTATACAGACTGCCTCTGGTCTTGAATTTGTGATCCTCCTGCCTCTGCCTCCTGAGTCGCTGGGATTACAGGCGTGTGGCACCTGCCCGGCCAAACTTCGTATTTCTATCACTAACCTGTTACCTTCAGAGAAGTCTCTTAGGAAGTCATTTGTTTGGATAATTGAAAAAACCTTTTGCTGTCAATTTTCTGAACGTGCAAACTCAAAAAAACTAGATGTCTAGTGATTTGTTTCATCTCACAATGATGTTCAAAGTAGGTCACACTTAGGACCCAGTGTACCTTAAGAAGCAGGTGTCTGCCTGGTTCAGTTACCATACAGACCCTATTCACTAACATAATTCCTTAAATTCAACTGCATCAGAATACAAGGGTACCTTCAATTAAGGACTGGCAAGGGATAGTCTGTGGCCTTGAAAGAAACCTTAGTTTTGTGTTAAACGTTAAGGCAGGCTAAATACAACTTTTACTGTTGAACTGCAGAAATGAGAGGGCCAAGAGCTGGGGATGGTCTGTGAGCGGCCTACTGTTCTTCTCCCCTCACTGTCCCACAACCCCTCCCTCTCCAAGCAGCTTTTCTCTACCCAAACCCTGGGCAGAAGAGGGAAAAAAAAAAAAAGTGACCCGAAGGAGTTGTTTATGTACTTACTGAACAAAAACCCACTTTAAAATACTGCTTGAAAAGACCTGTAATCTGTAGCAAATGAGTAGACAAAATGGGGAGAATCGGATGCACCTGAGGCAACCCGGACTGTACCTCAACTTTGCCAAAGCGCCTTTTATGCAGAAAACACCTGACACTAAGAAAAATGAGGTGGTTCTCTTAAATGAACAACAACAACAACAACAACAACCACAAAAAAAACAAAAACAACCATAAAAAAACCACCTTTTCGATTTCTTTGAATGCCCAGAAATAAAGACCTTGTGTATTTTTCAGTTGGGAACATTGTTTTCTTTTTAAAAATACCGTCGAACAGGAGCAGAGCATGTTATCCAACCCCACGATGACTTATGGACTCCACCTGTACAGAATTCATATCACTTTCAGGCCAAAGGGTCTTAGTACTACGACACAATCTCATTTAAATAGAAGTGGTACCTGCCCTTTTCTCCTCAGTTATTTAGCAAAAGAAAAAAGGAAGAACAAGAATCGAGACGTGTTGCCTTGTGATTACAGGCAAACGTTCTGTAACACTGGGGCAAAAACCCACTCCTGCGAATGACTGGAGACTCACACTGTATGGGTCTACTCTTTCCTGATGCCAGCACAGGAACAGTGACACCCTCTAGTTTCAGCCCCTAGCCCAGTAAGGCTGCAGGCGCTGTCCCTCCACGCCCTTTGCAAGAGTCTCCGGCAAAACTTTCCTTCCTGCGACGGTTCTAGAACTCCCGGGCTCAGCAGGCGTCCGAGGAAGCCCGAAGCAGGGAGCGCACCCGACCTTGTGACTCGACTTGGGTCGCCCAGCAGGGGCGGCGCGGAGATACAGCGCGCAGGGTCGGGGGCGCCTGTCAGGTCATCCGGCCCCGTCCGCAGGGAGGAGGCCGTGAGCGTTCACCCCGCGCCCCGAGACGCCCGGCCGACGGGGACCCTCCCCAGGGCGGCGAGCGGGAGCGCGGGGCGCGCCCCCTTCCTGCCGGCCGGCCCACCCGCCTGCTCCGGCTCGGCTCGGTCCTCCGCCGAGGGGAGGGCGGCGCCCGGCTCCGGCCCCGGCCCCGGCCCCATTCAGGCCGGTACCTTTGATCACGTTGCTGTAGATGGTGGGTCGGAACTCCTCGCGCGCGCGCTGGTCGAAGTCCTGGCCGTGGATGATCCGCATCTGCTTCAGGAAGGTGGACTTGCCGCTCTCGCCGGCGCCCAGCAGCAGGATCTTCACGAGCCGCTTCACGTAGGTCTTCTCCCGTGACAGGCATTTGTCGATCTCCTTGGACTTGCGCTGCTGCTCGGCCTCGCCGCTAGTCAGTACGCAGCCCGGGAAGCACACGGACAGCACGGACCGCGACGGCAGGAAGTCCGCCATCTTGCCGCCGCCGCCGCCGCCTCGGCGGGACCCTGCGGCTCCTCCAGCTCCTCCGCGGCCGGCGGGTGGCTCCGGCACCGCGGCTCGAGGGCGGGGAGCGCGGCGGCGGCCGGAGCGCGCCAGGGGAGGGAGGGAACCAGCGAACTGACTCGCAGGGCGGGCCGGGCAGGGCGGGCCAGGCGAGCCGGGGAGGGAGGGCAAGAGGGCGGGCCCGGGCGGGGCGGTGGCCCCCGCGCGTGCCCGCGGCCTCCCGGGGGCGCGCACGCAGCGGCCGCTCCCCGCCCCCCGCGGGGCCTTCGTGTCGCGCTTGGTCTCTTTCTGTCTTTTTCTCTCCGCGCGCGCGCGGAGAGCGAGTGGTGGTGCAGCGGCTCCGAGGGCTGGGCCTGACGCGCGTCTGCCTAGCCAGGCTCGCTGTGTTCCTTGAACTGCGCGCGCTGCACGCGCAAGCGGACCCATTCCCCGAGCCCTGGAGGGAGGCCCGAGACCAAATCCCGGGCCCTGCCCTGGGGGCTCCGGTTCTCCCCAGCCTCCCCATAGCCATTTCTTCTAAGTTGCACATCCGCCTCCTGCTGTCATCTCTGCGCGCCCAGTTTCGAGGACGTGGACTGGGAAATTATTTCGACAGATAGGGGGAGCCTGAAGGGTGTTTTCTTGTTTTGTTTTGTTTTTGTTTTAGTGCATTTTCTTTATTTCTTGAGACAGGGTCTCGCTGTGTAGCTCAGGCTGACCTGGGACCCTTGTAGATCAGGCTGGCATGGAACTCGTGTCCATCCCCCTGCCTCAGCCATCCCAGTGTTGGGATTACAGATATGCACCACCATGCCCAACTTCAAGTGTGTGTGTGTGTGTGTGTGTGTGTGTGTGTGTGTGTGTGTGTGTGTATTCCGCAGTACTGGGGGATTGAACCCAGGGCCTCCCACATGCTAGGCTAAGCAAATAGTGTACCACCAAACTGCACCCACAGACCCTTCCCCCTTTAAAATTTTTCTTTATATGGGGTGCTGGGGTCTGAACCCAGGGCCTCACACATACTTTACAAGTGCTCTACCATTGAGCACCACCCCCACCTCTTTAATTTTTTTTTCTTATCTTGAGACAAAGTCTTGCTAAATTATGCAGATTGCGTCTGGCCTTGAACCTGGGATCCTCCTGCCTCAGCCTCCAGAGTTGCTGAGATTACAGGCATGTGCCACTGCGCTTGGCTTCAGCTGCATTTTCTTGAGATGAAGTCCTTGGTATTCTAGTCTCTCAAGTTCAGAAAGATGACTTGTTGTTAGGTGCAGTCGGGTTGGTATCCGACTCATAGCAACCCTCATAGGGGTTTCCGATGGCTGACTGTTTCGGGATTGCCAGGTCCTTCTCCCATTTTTGCGGTGCAGGGAATTGAACTCAGGACCTCAGAGACTGCAGTGCAGTGCTCTACCAACTGAGCTAAATCCCAGCCCCCAGAAAGATGACTAGATGTCTTCAATCCTCACCCCCAACACACATGTCCAGCTCTTTTTGGCATTTTTGACTCCTGCAAGGTCCCCAGTTAGAGGAGAAAAAACTAGAGTTGATGTTCACCTGATATGTGCCTGGAGAGGCCATTAGTTTATCACTATGTGGAGTCGGACCCGAGCTTTGTTATGACTTTGGTAATGCTTGCTGAAATCAGTGAAAGGTAGGGAAGCTGAGGTCATGGTGAAAATCCCCCTAAACCGGACACTGGGATGCAGATTCATCCCAACAAGGAAGTAGATAAGCAAACAGATCCAGACTGCAGCAGGCAAATTTTAGGTTTCCTGCCAGATTACAGAGGATATGACCAGCAAGAGACTTTTTTTTTCTGATCTAATGGCAGATTCAGGCCAGGACACCTAAAAGGACAGCCAGGAGACAAGTGACAAATGACAGATGGGTTGGCAGGATGACTGTAGTAAGAATCTTGGTTTTATCATTCTTAGTATTTAGGTTCAAGTGGAAAAAGCTGTTTTGGTCTATCTGGTTTTGGCAGTGCATCGTAATGTGCCTTGGTTTGGGCTCCTTGTAGCTCAGGAACTTTCTGTGTGTTAGGCAGTTGTGGTAAGAGGTCAGCACTGTGAGAGGCTTATGGACAAGTTTAAATTTAAAAATCAGTTCTAAATCAGTTACTGTCTGGGGTTGGGTTCATGACTGAGAAGCCTCATGACTCAGTGCACTGGCTGCAGTAAACAATGCCTTTGATTGGATTATCTCCTGCAGCACTGGCCAAGCCCATAGAGTGGACAATCTGCATAGTAGGGCAGGCTGACACATCTGTGGAGCACTAGGGTCAGGATCCCTGGGCCTTGCTGTCAGGCCGAATGCATGGTAAAAGTCTACCTCGAGTGGAAGATCTCTGAGCTAGTGTTAGGGAGGCTTAGACTCTGCCCAGTACAGGCACATAGCACCAGCCCTCAACCCTGTTCCCTAGGACTCCAGGTGCTAATCTGAACTTTTCAGCAAGGACACAAGAGGGAAGCCTGTAAGTTAGGCTAGTTAACATCTTTTTCTTTTTCTTAAGGTGTATGCAACATAATGGAAAAGCAAGGATGCCTAGGAGGCAGAAAGGGCCTGCCCAGCCAGTTCATGTTGTGACATGTAGACCAGCAGAGAAACAGTTCAAAGCCTTGTGTGGAACCTTGTCTTGGAACAAAGTTGGCTCAGATCAAGCCTGGCTGCTCTAATCAGTTCTTTTCTTTCTTTCTTTTTGTTTCTTTGTACTAGGGGTTGAACCCAGGGCCCCACACATGCTAGGCAAATGCTCTACAACTGAGCTGCACCCATAACTCCCCTTTTTTGTTTTGAGACAGGGTGTCACTAAGTTATGCAGGCTGCCTCTGGCCTGATACTTGCAGTCCTGCCTCTGCCTCCCAAGTTGCTGGGATTGTAGATATGTGCCACAGTGCCCAGCTACTGATCAGTGTTTCTAAAAGAAAGAACTCTTTCTGCCCCGCCTGGGGTTTGACTGTAGCTACCCTACTTCAGTGGTCTACCACTTAGCTTCACTGCCCCCGACTTTTTCTTTTTTTCTTTTTTTTTTTTTGAAACAGGGTCTTGCTAAATTACACAGGCTGCCTCTGGCCTCAAACCTGTGATCCTCCTGTCTGAACCTCCCAAGTTGCTAGGATTATGGATGTGCACCACTGCCCCCAGCTAGCTACCCTATTTTAACTGATGATTAAGATACCTTGTAAATTGTAAGCATAAAAATGAGTCAGAGTTTAGTGGTTCCTCAAAAAGTTAAACATAGAATTGCCACGGGACCTGGCAATCCCTCTCCTAGGGATATACCCCAAAGAATTGAGAACAGGTGTTTAAACAAAAACTCACACAGCCGTACTCATGGCAGCACTATTTAGAATAGCCAAAAGGTGAAAACAACTCAAATGCCCACCAGCAAATGAATGGATAAACAAAATGTGATATATCCATGCAATGAAAGTATTCAGCCAGAAAAAGGAATGAAGTACTGATACATGTTACAACATGAGTCAACTCTGAAAATATGCTATGTGAAAAAAGAAGACCACACATTATATAGTGTGGTCGACATGAAATGTCCACAATAGGCAAACCCACAGGAACAGAAAGCAGATTACTAGTTGCCAGGGGCTGGGGTATGAGGGAAGAATGAAGATTGACTGCGTAGTATTTACAAGGTTTCTTTCCTTTGGGGGTGATGAAAATGTTCCAGAACTAGATATTGGTAATGGTTGCAGAACACTCTGAATGTACTGACTGCCACTGAATTGCACACTTTAAAATGGTCAAATGATGACTTTTATGTGAATTTTACCACAGGGGGAAAAAAAAAAGAATTAAGGAAAGGGTATTTTCCAGTCTTTGGCATCATTTAACACTGAAGTTATGAAAGTGCCATGGTATGCAACATATAATGAATGAGAGTGCCATTGTGTTTATTTTGAAACAATACTGATGATTTTAATTACTTGTACCAGAAGCAAATCTACCCTAGCATTTGCTTCAGGTTACATTATAATGACATTGGTGATATTTTGTTTTTCAGATAAGTTGTTTCATAAGTGAAAAAACTGAAAACTTTTTAAAGGAGTATAGAGTCTATTAGTTTGAATCAAATATACTAGATTCTATAGATCCAGATGTTAATTCATTGGAAACATCTGTATTGTTGGTAGCCAGTTAGTCCATATGCAAATGAGGGATTTAGATTCCCTCCCTTGGAGCTGTGTTAAAATGATAGGAACAGTTGATTAGTTGCAGGGTTCTTTCTGAAAGCTCAGTTTAGTGGCAGTTTTGCAAGATAAATAATGAAAGGTGTGGCTAAAAAACGAAATGCATTTCCAAATGACTTTTCTCCTTTTGTTACCTTATGAAGGAATGTGCCCTTTCAATAATACCACAATTCTTGAAATCTGTTCATAATTCTTTTTGAACTGAAAGATAGGCATTTATTTTATAGTCAGTTTATTTTCAAAATTTAAATATGGTATTACTTAGCTTATTTACCTATCTTTGTGCCAAATAACTTTGGGCAGTTTACAAAAATCAGAGTTATCCACAAAGGACAAAAATGTCATCACCCTCAGACATACTCAGAAGAATACGCCAGACGCTCCAGGAGCAGTTCCAAAGAGCAGTTTAAAAAAATTCTTTTTTTGAATGATGGGAAATATAATTTAAATGAATGCTTTTCTTGCCAAGGTGATTACTCACTACTCAGATGGGACAACACCCATTTAGATGTGTTTATTTAAAAGTCAGTCACATTACTTGATGGTTAAACCTTGGATAATTTTCTAATAAGGATGACGACACAGCCAGCGTTTTTATTACACAACTCTCTTCTGTCTCACCCTCAACAGAAAATAGGTGGATTCTAATCCTTTCTTATGGATACAGCAGGCATGGACACTTCCTTTTCCCTACCAGGAAAGGAAGGGAAATCCCAGTCTGTCCCATAATACAAACCTACATTGGTGTGATGTTTTAGATGCCTTAAAGCACCCTGACCTACTTTGTCTCATTCACAACTCACACAATACCCTGCCTAGGAACACCCAGCATTCACTTCACTCTCATTGGCCACAAGAGGCTGAGGGGAAAAAAAGCTCAAAAGGCCTTCAAAGCCTCACTCACTGTGGCCAATTGCAAAGCCGCAGGGACTAGAAGCTCCCTATTTTGATTCTTAATGCAGTGCTCTTTCTAATATGCCAAAATAGCCTGAGTGTGTGAGACCAAGCTTGAGACAAGAAGCTAACTGTACTTCAAGGCAACATGGAGTCCAGTTGGTTGGTTTGTTGGTTGGTTGGTCTCTTTTCTCCAAACCCTTCCAGGATGGCTGCCGTCTTGAAGTTCCCCAGCTGCTAGGCTGATTGTAGTAGTAAGATGTTCCATACTTTGAGCTCAGGCTCTGCTTGTAAAATGTTCCAGGTGGCTGATGGAAAAATAAGAAAAGAGGTGCTTATGCCAGTGTTTACCTGGTGTGTAAGTCCCATGCGTTACTCGCTTAACATGAGTTCTAAAAAGACAACTATATTTTTTTTGTATTGAATTTTGATGTTGCCCTAACCAAAATAAGCCTCTCATGTGGAAAGTTTTGTATGAAACTAGACATGTGGAATTGAATTGTGGGTGGTTTTGTTTGTTGTTGTTAATAATGGAAAACATGACTTTAATTATTGGTCATATTTTTCTCAGCCTTTGAAAAAGATTCTTGAGCTGCTGATGACCAGCGGAGACCTCAGCCTATCTCAAGCCAGAAGCCGGTACTGTTTCAAAGACACATACTGATGCCCCTATAAGCGTTTGCACCTTGACTTTATGGACAATCTGTTTATATAACACTATGCACAAGGCTTCGCCTGTGCATCTGAGGTTCTTTCTGAAAATCTCAGAGCATCATGCTCTCTCCCTTTTTTTTTTGAGCCAGGATATTGCTATGTAGCCCAGGCTGGCTTTGAACTTGATCCTCCTGCCTCAGACTCCCAACTGCTGGGATTACAGGGTTGTAAAGGAAGCTCCTGGCTTCCTTTACCACTTTTTAAAGATGAAGGATACTTTTTATGCTTTCTTGCCTATAAATGCTCCCTTCCCTCTTTTTTATTTTTATTTTTTTCAGTACTGGGGCTTTGAACCCAGGGCTTCGGGCATGCTAGGCAAGTGCTCTACCACTGAGCTGCACCCACAACCCCTTTTTTAATTTTTTAATTTTTGGAAAGGGTCTTGCTAAATTGCACAGGCTGCCTCTGGCTTGGAAATTGCAATCCTCCTGCCTCAGCCTCCCTAGTTGCTGGGATTGCAGGTGTGCACCACA
Source organism: Pedetes capensis (assembly GCA_007922755.1). Taxonomy (NCBI): domain Eukaryota; kingdom Metazoa; phylum Chordata; class Mammalia; order Rodentia; family Pedetidae; genus Pedetes; species Pedetes capensis. Next base: position 84,079 of record VMDO01004794.1, on the reverse strand, counting down.
ACACCCTGGCACACAGATTCTTTAATAGAAGTGTTTTTTCCAGGGAAGTTGAAGGCTGCAATCTCAATTTATTCCTGCCTATAAACATCCTCTGCTCCCAAACCTGTGGCGATAGTTTTCTTTCCCTTGGAACACTGGGTTAGCAGGCTAGGACCTGCCACTTGTAGCACCGCACTCCTGACTGACTGTGAGGCTTGGTCTACAGGGAATGTCACTTGTTACGGCCTGCAGAGCTGGCCTTTGCTTCAGTACAGAATGCTAGAAAGCATCAGCTGGTTGCATTTATTACCGAGCAATAAGGGCTCATCCAAGGCTGCTGAGAAATGGTCCATGTGGCTTTTGTCTGACTATGGTAGACTGGGTCCCAGTACAAATATTGTCATCAATTTGTCTTTCTCCAGACTCCTGTGTCAGCTGCTAAGGAAGAATGATTCGGGCATTCGGGGAAAGGCAGCTACTGCTGAGTCAGAATGACAGCATTGCCAGGCTTAGCAGACAAGGCATTGTAGCCACGCTCCCCCTTCTGTTTCAGTGATTAGCTTTCTCCTCACCATGCGGGCCCAACATGGGGAGAAGAGAGGAGGAAATAAAAGGTAGGGAAGTGATTCAAAGTTTGCCCAGCAATTTTGCACTTGGGATTGTTTGAACTGTAATAAGAAAAGCTCCCTTATGTATAGAGATAATCCACTATTCTGTCTAAACCAATATGACTTAGATTATTTGCTACTCATTTTGTCTTCCAGAAAAGAAATGTAGTACAGTTGGGATAACTTGGGTGTGAACTCAGTTAATAGATCCAGGCCTTGTCTTTCTTATCTGTAAAACAGGACTAATTACACATAAAGAGTTGTCGTGAGGATTAAATTATAGGACACGTGCATTCAGTCCATACACGGGAGGCTTAATTTTAGTCTATTAGAGGAAGAAGCAACTAACGTTATTAAAAGCCCTTAGAAGAATTAGCAGTAATGTCATAGTAAGAATGTTCTCCTTGGATCTTTTCTAAGCCCTCCCATCTGTGCTTTAACATATTTCTTCTCTTTGCCATGCTCAAGTTCACTCACAGCTGCTGCTGGGTTCCCTAATGGACCCATTTCTGCTTGCAAGGTCCTAATATAGCAGGGAGAAAAAGATATGCATATGAGACACTGTTCCCCAAATCACAACTCTGAAATGGAGTGGCATTTACGGGTTCCATTAGGAGCTTAAAGAATCACCTCATCAGCTAATAAGCAGAGGTTCAAGTGGAGATGTTGGCATAGGACATTAAAATATGGGCTTTGTTTTCTCATCTGTAAAGTGGGTAAAGTAACCCCAGAGTGTGTTGTAGGGTTATATAAGATGGCAGAGTATGCTTTCAGTCAATGTTACAGGGCTTCCTTCTGTCAGAGTGCTTACTGGTCCAGTTGATGAATTGGTATCTGTCAGCAAGGTCATGGGTAATGGAGTAGGGCCTGCAGGCATCAGAGTTGGTACTTCAGCTCATACCTATATGCTTTGTGCATACACGTCCCTAACAGCCACCACTGGCCCACCCTCAGGCATAGGGGTGGGCACATCAGTGGTGCAGGCCCCCCTCAAGAAGACCACACCCAGGGAATTGGGCTTGTCCTGCTTGAATAAGGAACTTGGGGTCCTGGTACTTATACTGTAGTCTGGGAGGAAGCACAGGTCCTGCTGGGTCCCTTGGCCTTGCCTGAGCAGCCTCAGGAAAGGACTGAGTGGACTCTAAAGCACAGCCACTCAGGGGCCACTCTTGCCTAGAGTGGAGGATGGTACTGGTTGGGAAGATGCAATGAAATAACATGGAAATTGCCCCCATTCACATGGGCCAAACTTGTTGTTAGGTGCCATCAAGTTGGTGTCCAACTCATAGCAACCCTATATGTACAAGAGACAAAACACTAATGTCAGTGCTTCTCTGCTATTCATAGGGTTTTCAGTGGCTGATTGTTTATTGGGAGTGGGCTGCCAGGTACTTCTCCGAGAGCCAAAAACTTCCAAGTTGTTGGGCTTTTGAAGTGGTTTCCAGTAGAGACTCTTCTGAATGTTTAGCTCAAACACTCCATCCAAGTCATTCACCAGCCAGCCTTTGGTTGGGGAGTATTTGTAACCCTCCCACAGGATCCCAGTGAGGCTCTGCATGTTGCTGTCCTTCCCAAGGCCATCCTGAGCAGGACACCAAAGAGCACTGCATGGAAAAGCAGATTCATAATGCATGCATATGTGTGTATATATATATATATATATTTTTTTTTTTACTAACACTCAGTTATCCGATCACCTTGGATTTCTGCTTAGTGAAGAAATAGTTATAACTAAGGAGTTAAACACTTCAAGAGGAGGTAGCCATGTGGGGCATGAATCCCAGCACTGGGGAGGCTCAGGCAGGAGGTATCACCAGTTTGAGGCCAGCCTGGGCTACATAGGAAGACCCTGTCTCAAAAAACAAAAGCAAAACAACACAACAACGAAACCCCAAACAAACAAACAAACAAAAAAAAAAAAAAAAGAAAAGAAAAGAAAAGAAAAAGAAAGCAAAAGAGGAGGTGGTAGCCTCACTTCCTCTTAGGGACTGGTCATAGGGAGGGCATAAACTCAGATTCTGTAGCATCCTCACTCCCTCCATCATAACCCTTGTTACACTAGGTTGTAACTCTCCCCCACCTTGCCTGCCATGCCAGATGTGCCCTCTTTGAGATGGGGGAAATAGCTGGTTTACTCTGTCTTCAGTGTTTCATGTGGCATATAATAAAGGCTCAGTATGTGGACATGCAGTCAGTGAGGCTGCACTGTTTGCCTGTGTCCTACCATCTTCCTGCATTTCTCAGGGTTGAGAGCTGGATCTGTAGTGTGCCAGGACTATAGAGACCCAGGCAATGACCAGAGAGGGGACTTGGGGCTCTTCCCCACTTGTCAGAATCAGGGTTCTGGACCTTGCTACCAGCTGTGCTAATGTGGAATGGTTAGATAATTCAGATTCTGGGTTACTAAGTGCCTCTAAGGGTACATGTGTAATAGCACACGACAGGCATCAGTCAAATAGCATGCTTACAACTCGTAAGGAGGAGAGTCAAGTTTCCCCACAGGAGCCAAAGTAAACTAGAACTTCTGCATCCCTTATCTAGGATATACCTGGGGGATTCTTGCTCCTGTCAGGTGTGAGCTGGGGCCCAAAATAGCACCTAAGAGAGAAAGGCTGGCAGCATCAAATCCTACCTCTGCTCCTCTGTGTATCCTGTCCCTGGTTCAGCCACCTGAATTGCCTGCACTTATTTTCATTACCTGAAAAATGGAGTGAATAATTGACAGTTGATTAGAGCATTAGGTATAGGAACGTAAGTAAAGCATCTATCAAAGTGGCTGGCTCAAGCTGGGTGTTCAGAAATGGCAGCCTTAAACTGGGCGCGGTGGCATACGCCTGTAATCCCAGCGGCTGGGGAGGTGGAGGCAGGAGGATCGCAAGTTTGAGACCAGATGCAGTCTGTGTAACTTAGCGAGACCCTGTCTCAAAAAGTAAAAAATGGGCTGGGGGTGCAGCTCAATGGTCCAGCACTTGCAGAGCATGTAAGCTTGAGGCCCTGGGTTTAACCCCTAGTACTGCAAAAAAAAAAAAAAAAAAAAAAAAAAGAAAGAAAGAAATGGCAGCCTTTATTGCTAGGCACTGGGGATGGAAAAATGGTTAAAATGATTCCAGTATGTGTGTATAAAGATTAAAAAAAAAACCAATATGGAGTTGCAAGTACTAAATTTTAAAGAGCTATATTGATCATAATTTCAGGAATGCAAAGACAAGAGAATGACTAATAGAAATACAGTGCAAGCCACCTATGTAATTTAAAATTTTCTAGTAGCCACATTGAAAAATCAAAACATAATAAATAAGAAAAAAGATTTTATATGTTTATTAAATTCAATATATCCAAAATACTATTTCAACATGTAACCAATGTAAAAACAAAGAAATATATCACATTCTTTATTGGGAGGAATTAAGCCTTCAAAATCCAGTGTGCATTTACATTTGCTGCAGTCTCAACAGATGCTAACTTTTTATCAGAGGTATTTGATCTATATTCAGATTGCTTTCCTTTAGTACTGGGGGTGGGAGGGATGAACCCAGGGCCTCACGCATGCTAGGCAAGTGCTCCACAGCAGAGCTGTACCCCAACCTCTTTTTATTTTTTAAATTAAAACAGGGTTTTGCTAAATTGCACAGGTTGCTTCTGGTCTCAAAACTGCCATCCTTCTGCCTCAGCCTCCCACGTTGCTGGGATTACAGGTGTGGGCTATGTGCATGGCTGTATTTAGATTTCATAAAACATTTTTTTTGTGTGTGTGAGATGGGGTCTTGCTATGTTGTTCAGGTGGAAATGGTCCTCTTACCTTAGCCTCCTAAGAAGCTGGGAATACAGGTACAGACCTCTGTGCTCCATGCACAGATTTCATAAAACTTACAGTTGAAAAAGTGGGCTCACAAAAGCAAGTTATTCCAAACATACTTAAATGTTCCCTAGTAACTGAGTTATGTCTTTTGAATGAAAATTAATACCATTAAATAAAGTACAAAATTCAGTTCCTCAGTTACTGTAGCTGACACGTTGCAAGTGTTCAGTAGCGTGTGGAGCTAGTGACCATTTCCTGGGCTAATGCATGGGAACTTGACAGGAGCCTTGAGTGACTGGATATGAGGCAGGGCATTCCAGGCAGGTAGCACAGCATGAGAACTGGTGAATACCTAGAATGACCTCGGGACAAGATGGAAGCCAGTTTATTCAGAACCAACTAGTTGAGGCTGAAAAGGCAAGTGAAGTCCAATCGATGAGTTTGGATCTTGAGTTACAATGTTGAGATTTTACTCTGTTGCTAAATGGAAACTATTGGAATATTTCTGAGCAAGGGCTGGGTGACATGTGGATGATTTTAGGGGGATTTGTCTGGCACAGTGCCCATGAAAGAAGAGGCACCAACCAGGGACAGAGGGTGGAGGTGGCTGTGGTAACTCAGGTGTGCGGAGACAGCCCCAGCCTAGTGTGAAAGTGAGTAGAACCTTCTGGAGACTTTACAAAGACTGCAAGACTTAGAAACCAGCCAGGCTTTTTGACAGAGGGTGAGGGAAGAGGCAGAGGTTGTCTCTGGGGCTGCATGCCTGAGTGATGGGTTGATACGGGAAGGTTTAGTAACAGGGTAGTTCTGCCGTTGACTCTCTGAGGCAGACAGCTGAACCCAGGTCCAGAGTCTGTATTTTTTTTTTCTTTTAAAGCAAAGGTGTGATTTATAACTCCAGCTCCACCCTTTGAATCACTAGTACAGTTCTGGACTTTGCCCTGCGCCTGAGATTGTGAGACACTCCTTAGTTCTGAGGTACTCGCTCATTCATCCAGGCCATAGCCAGATTAAGGGGCCTTTGTTCTCAGAAGTCAGGGGAAAGGGCTGGGTGGGAAGCCCTCCGTTCCCTCCCTAGTTTTCTCCTGCCCCTGACTTCTTCCCTGGGGAAAGCTTCACTTCCCAGATGAATCTGGGTTTTACTGTGATTGTGGGGAAGGCTCTGCTCTTCCTCTGGCCTCCTCTCACCCCTGCCCCGAGTGCCTGCCATCCCATCTCCATGTACATTTGGCCTAGATCAGACACCAGTGTTTGAGGGCTGCTGGACAACCAGGGACTGACCCACAGACTGTGCTTCCTGTTACCTCAGAGGAGCCCAACACTGAATGTGAGGACATGCAGGGCCTGCCTGCGCTGTGCTAGGTGGGGAATATGGAGGGGAAATAGGTTATAAGGAGTTTAGAGGGGGTGGGGCAGATTGGTCAAAAGTGCTCTATTCCAGGAGGGGACAGGGACAGCTTCCCAGGGCCCTGAGAGTTAGAACATCCCATCGGCCTGCCGGTGGATGTGAGTTTTGAAAGAGAAGAGTGAGAAGCGTAAGAAGAGGGCCATTCTGGGCAGGGGAACAAACTGGAATGAAGATGGAGGCACAGACTCATAATGACCCGTGAGCTGATGATGGCACTCATTGTCTGCTGAACTCTTGTTATTGTGCGAGACACTGACCATGGGCCTCTTGTTTGTTAGCCTTTTCCCCATTTCTCACATGGGGAAACTGAGGCTCCCAGCAGCAAAAATGCATTTGTCCACGGTCACCCTCGAGGAGTGATGCTGATTCAAACCCAGAAATGCATGACTCACGCCACCTGCTTAAGCAGCGTGGAACTGTCAACCACCAAGCATCCCGCTGGGAGCACTTAGAGAACCCACATCAATCTGTCAACTTAGGTTTTACTGTTGTTTTGATGAGGAAACCAACTTCATATAGTGAGGGCCTCCTGTGGCATTCACTGTTGTGGTGGTAGTGGTGTTAGGTGCTGTGGAGTTGGGTCCAACTCAGCAATCCTATGTACAACAGAATGAAACACTAGCTAATGCTGGGCCATGCACATGATCTTTTTATTTTTGAGCCCATTGTTGCAGCCACTGAGTTCCTTCTCATTTTGAGTTGTGTCACATCAGCAAATAGAATTTCCAGGGGCTTTACTCCATTCCTATCATTAAGGTAGATTCTACTTTGAGGAGGCAACTCTTCCCCAGTGTTTTTTGAATGCCTTCCAGCCTAGGGGACTCATTTTCCAACACTATATTTGGCAGTGCTTCTCTGCTATTCATGAGGTTTTCAATGGCTAATTGTTTGGGGAATGGGCTGCCAGGTCCTTCTCCCTAGTTTGTCTTAGTCTGGAAGCTCAGCTTAAACCTGTCCACCATGGGTGGCCCTGCTGGTATCTGAATTACTGGTGGCATAGCTTTCAGCATCACAGCAACACATGGGGGTCCCTGTTGGTAACTGGAATGAAATAAAAGAACCATTTTTTTTTCCTTTTTAGGGGTACTAGGATTCAAATGTAGGACATCACACACGCCGGGTAGCTCTCTCCCGCTGAGCTCCACACTAAATCTGTCTTGGAAGAATGGAATAGGTAGTTCTCCATGTAGGGCTTGGGACGGCTCTGCCTCTGCAGGGCCACAGTGTGAGATCCATGGTATGTGGTCTGCAGTGTGCAAAGCAACTCCCACCCACAGTGTCTTCAAGCAGCTCTGAGCCCCTGGGCTGGGTGGGTCCAGGCAGAAGTTTCCTCTGGCCACAGCTGGGCGCTGGGCCCAGGCTTGGGCTTTTCTAGGTCAGGCAGTTCTATCCTTAGCCAGGCCTAGGACACAGCTTGTATAAACTGCAGACATCGCAGGCATGCTGGGTAAACACAGACTATCTCCCACTCCACTGTTTCCTCTGGGGAGGCCCCTTCATTCCAACTTCTTATCAACTTGAGCTTCCTACCCTGATATAAGGAAGCTATTAAAGTCCGTTTCCTGGTATTGCCCTGACCCCACAGGGCCATGCTCCTGGGGAAGCAAATGTCCTTTAGAGGAGGATTTTTTCATACTCCCCCAAACCATTACTCAGCCTCAAATCCCCCACATCAAACAAGCCTGTAGGAATTTCGAACATATTTTTTAGCCAAAGCCTATGCCCTTAACATTTACTTTTTACTCCAGCTAGTTTAAAAGTGTTTACTTGCCTTTCTCGGCCCTCCTGGAACAGCCTTGCTGACTCTCTCACCTATATTTATGAGGGATTTTTCCTTCCCGGTGTCAGCCTCCCCTTCACCATCCCTCACTGAGGTTCTGCTCACTTCTGTAAAGGTCTCTTCATACTTCCCTACCTTCTCTCCTGCCCTTCAGATTGTGAAAGTCTCTCTTCTCACATCCTACCGAAGGGAAGAATATGAAGGGATAAAAATGGCAAAAGATAGCCGTTGAGTCTAAGAATGATCCAGACATTCCCTAGCACTCTGACTTTCACTGCTCCACCTGTCATCCAAACTCCTGGGGAACTCATAGTCTCTGCCACACAATTTAGCACTGAGGCTAGCCTGCCTCCAGGATGGCCCCCAATGAGTCTCTGCTTCTGGCCTTCGTGTCCACGTATATCCCCTCTCAAAAAGGACAGGACTGATTTGTGTCACCAGGATACTCTGGTATAGAGTGTGAGGGTATGTTTTAAAAGATGTTATAGCTTCTACCTTCCTTGCTCTCTCCCATCACTTGCCAGGGGAGAAGCTGGGTGCCATGTTGTGAGGAAACTCAAGCAGTCCTCCACAAGAGACCATGTGGTGAGGGACTGAGGCCTCCAGCACTGATGTGGCAGCCATGTGAGTGAACCCTCTCACAAGCAGACCCTGGTCCAGACCTAGGCAAGCCACAGGTAGCAGTGTGCTATAACCTCATGAGAGTCCCTGGGCTGGAACCATGAAGCTGTAAGTTGCTGCCATATTCTGAACCTACAGGAGCTGTGTGAGATAATATTTATTATTGTGTCAAACTGCTAAGTTTTGGGGATAATTTGCAGTACCATAATAGATAACCAACTCAAAACTTAAATAGTAATGATAATTAATCCCAGTACTCAGGAAACAGTGGCAAGAAGTTCTTGAGTTTGAGGCCAGCCTTGGAAACATAGTGAGACTAAGTCTCAGTAATAATAGTAATAATTGTAGAGTTAACATGACCAAATGTTTGATAAGTGCCAGGCATTGCTCAGCAATATATGTATGTATGTGTGTGTATGTACACACACACACACACATATACATACACACATACATATATGTATATTGTTGTTCTTAGGGCCATTGAGTCATGTCCAACTCATAGTGACCCTCATAGGGTTTTCAGTGGTTGACTGTTTCGTGATTACCTTGGGAGTGGATTGCCACGTTCTTGTCCCATTTTTGTGGTGCTGGGAATCAAACCTGGGACCTCAGAGACTGCAGAGTGGTGCTTTACCAACTGAGCTAAATCCCAACCCTACATATATGTATGTAAGTATATATATATATATGTACATATATATATATATGTACATATATATATATGTATATATATATATATTTCAAAGAGTCAGCAATAGCTGATAATAAATTGAACAATTATATTAATATACTATAATCAAGGTTCTTAAAAACTTATGAATAGTTCATTTCCAAAAATGTTCAGTTACTATTTTCAGACAGTGTTGAAGCCACAGGTTCAAGTAGACTGCCATGCAGTTGGCCCTCTGTATCCTCAGGTTCTGCACCTATGGATTCAACCAACTGCAGATCAAAAATATTCAGGGGGGAAAGTGCACCTGCAACTGAACATGTACAGACCTTTTTTTCCCATGTAAACCAATGAAATACAACAGTTATTTACAGAGCATTTTCATTATATTAGGTATCATAAATAATCCGAGATAATTTAAAGTATAGGGGAGAATTGCTTAGGTTATATGCAAATGCTACAAATGCTATGCCATTTTATATAAGGAACTTGAGTATCCAAGGATTTGGTGTCCTCAGAAAGCCCCAGAGTCAATCCCTCCAATGATACTGGGGGACAACTTTATAAGGAAATTGAGATGAAGAGAAACTAAATAATGTGTCCAGGGCACATGGCTTGCACATGGCAGAGCCCCATTGGAACCCAGCCTGCTTTGAAAGCCTGCGCTGACCATTTATCTCTACGTTGATTCCTTGTTCTGGGTATGAGTCTCTGCTCTCCAGCACACCAGGCTCTCTTTTTCTAGTGACCATGTGTTCTGTCATTGCTTCGGTGCCATGATGTGCACATAATAATGCAGTCAGCCTGCTTCATCCCTTTACTCAGTGCCATCACTCAATTCTACTGTGGCATTATTCACATGTAAATATTGTAAAACTTTTTGCTGCCACACAGAGGCACCAAGACAATGACACTGGATAAAGAAATGCATTTTTAAAGCTAGAGGCATGAGGAGTCTCATCTGACTGGTTAATGCAAACAGACTGTTGCCCAACATGTGACTGAGGTTGTGCTGTGCCATGCAATTTGACCTGTGGCCCTTGACATTCCCTGGTCCTCCACCATCTTATCCTGCCCATTTCAAGAAGCGTGGCTCTCATTGCCATCCAAGGACATTAAAAATGCCATTACTTTATTAGTCAGACATTCAGAGGAAGCTTTATCATCTATTTCACTTAAAAGCACTTAGTCCATTTCATGTTGCTATAACAGAATACCCAAGACTAGGTATTTTACAAAGAAAAGAAGTAGATTTCTTACAGTTCTGGATCCTAGGAAGTCCAAGGTCAATGGGATGCATCTGAGTCTTCTTGCTGGTGGGGACTCCCTGCAGAATCACAAGGTGATGCAAAGTATCACATGATGAGACAGAACATCAGTGTGAAAAGGCCTCATGACCCAATCACCCCCCAAGTCCCAACTGAAAATTCCATTAACATATGCCTTTGGAAATTAGGTTTCCAACACATGAATTCTGGGGCACAAATATTTAAACCGTGGCAAGCACTGTTTCCTAAGTTTCATTGAAACAGCTCACTTTAGCTCCTGCCTGGTGGTCTGGGAGCCAGAACTTTGAGAACCTGGGAGAAGAGGGGCTATGGATCTGCAAAGCTGTAGAGTCCTTATTTTCAGTGGTCATCATCAGGAGGTGCTAGAGGGAGCCCTTATAGGATGGGCGAACAGCAAACCTCCAGCTGAGGAAGTTTCTTACTGTTATTTTGTTCCATCATTGACTTGACAACAAGTGCTTTAAAAATTCATTTTACTGCCAAATATAAAGGCCCATGGCTGTAATCTCAGCACTGAGAAGGCAGAGGCAGGAGAATCACAAGTTCAAGGGCAACCTGGGCTACATAGCAAGTTCCAGTCCTGGCTGGGTCACTCAATAAGACTCAGTCTTGAAATCAAAACAAAACGACAGAAAGCATTCATTTTACCAAGCCAGGTATGGTGCCTGTTGTTGTTAGGTGCCATTGAGGTGGGTCTGACTCATAGCAACCCTCGGTACAACAGAATGAAACACTCCTTGACACTGTGCCATGCCTGGCACTATTTCAGTACTTCTCTGCTATTTATAGGGTTTTTGATGGCTGATTGTTTTGGGAATGGGCTGCCAGGTCCTTCTGTTTTTGTCATGCTGAGGATCAAACCCAGGGCCTCAGAGAGCACAGAGCAGCACTCTACCAACTGAGCTAAACCCCAGACCAAGTGTGGTGGCACATGCCTATAGTTCTAGCATCTGGGAAGCTGAGGCAGGAGCATCATGAATTCTAGGCCAGCCTGGGCTACATAGTGAGTTGCAGGCCAGCCTAGGTTATATAGTAAGACCCTGTCTCAAAAACAAAACAATCCCAAATTAATTTTACCCTACCCTTTTTGAGCTCCTTCTAGGAGCAGAACCCCAGACCATAGGGACTAATATGACAAGGAACCCTGCCCTCCCAAGTGCCAACTATTGGTAAGGAAGACAGATAAAAGTCTAATAAATTATTCCAATTATTTCGAGGGCCTGGACAGGAGAGGGGGAGGGTCGAGCAAGGGCCTAGTATAGAAGTTGCCAGATTCAGATTTTGAAATTGGAACATTGTGGTCACAGCTGCTTTAATGTCATCCTGGTGCCTGCTCAGCCTCGTGCATCTGGAAGCAGGATGTCAGGCTGGATGGAAAGTGCTGCTTTTACATCCTGTTCCAAGGGCTTCCTGGAAAGACAGAGGAAAGGAGAAGCAAGCAGAGGGATGCTACTCTCCATGGAGCAGTGAGTCACCCTTGGGAAATAGGCAGCAGAACCCACCAGAGCATCCTGAAACTACTTGGTGGTTTTGACTGTGGCAGGAGACCACAGATGTTCTAGGAGTTGGCCTGTGTAAACGTGCATAGAAGCCATGAAACCCCAGACTGTTTCCAGACTGCTGATGCTTTAGCCGAGCAGAATTCCCTGAAGCCTGTGGGGTAGGAGGCCCTGAGCTGGGAGATGTGGGTTTGAGTTTGCTTAGATGGGTGCCTCAGGTTTACAAATCACCACATGTCACAGACCCCTGGGGTTTGTAGATCCAGCTAGAGGTACAAGTTTAAATCTGTGATGGCCAGGACCTACTCTGTATTCTCAGCATAGCCCCATAGAGGCTTCACATTCACTCAGTATTCCCAGACCCCTGGGTTCCAGCCAGGAGGTGTGTGCACCATTCTCAGGGTCAGCCTCCCCACTTGAATTTCCCAAGGCCGCCATAAGAAAGTGCTCATGGCTGGGTGGCTTAAACCAACCAAACATAATCATTTCACAGTTCTGGAGGCCAAAAATCCAAAGGCAAGGTATATGCCATTCCATACGCTCTCTGATGGCTCTAGGGAAGGGTCCTTCCTTTCCTCTTCTAACTTCTGGTGTTTGCCAGAGTCTTTGGCATCACTCCACTCACCTGGCCATCTTCTCCCTGTATCTTCACAACAGCGTCCCTCTGTGTTTCTGTGTCTAAATTTCCCCTGTTCAGAAGGAAGTATTGGGTTAGGGCCCGCTTGACTTCATTTTAATTTGATTACTTCTGTAAAGACCCTTTCCAGGACAAAGGATGTAACTCAGTGGAAGAGCACTTACCTAGTTTATGCACAAGGTCTCAGGTTCAGGCCCTAGCACTTCAAAATAAATAAATATATACATAAAATAAATAAGTCAATACGTAAAGCCCTACTTCCAGAAAAGGCCACATTCTGAAACACTGGATGCCAGGACTTAAATATATCTTGAAGAGATGGCAATTCAACCCATAACATCAATTTTGTTCATTTGTTTTCAGAGATAGGCTTCCTGTGTCGCTCAAGCTGGGCTGGAACTTGCTATGTAACCTACGCTGTCCTCAAATTTGCCATCCTCCTGCCTTTGCCTTTTGAGAACTGAGATTTTGGGCATGTACTACTACACCCCATGACACCAGTTTTTTAAGACAACTCTTGCTGGGCACATGGGTTGGGGCAGCCTGTAATCCCAGCGGACTTGGGAGGGAAAGGCAGGTGGATGGAAAGTTCAATGCCAGAGGCGCCTGCATAACTTGGCGAGAGCCTGTCTCGTGATAAAAAATTTAAAAAGGGGTAGGAGTGCAGCTCAGTGGTAGAGCACTTGCAAAGTATGTGTTAAGGTGCTGAGTGCAGCCTTCCAGTAATGGGGGGAAAAAAAGACTATTCTTGACAAGACGCATAACCACATAAAACTGTGGCCACAAGTGTGAGTTGTGTAGCTAAGAGGTTTGACTCCAGTTTCAAAGCTCTTACTTGTTCTCTGAAATGGGCCATTATAACCCAAATCTTCTGAGTGTCCTCTAAAACAGGGACAAATTGGCAGAAAGGAGTGACTGCTGATACCTGTAGCACCTAGAACACCTGGATCAATAAATATTACACACACACAAGCATGTGCACAAACACACAGTATATGGTCCTTGCCCTGAGAGGCACTCTATGGGCAGGAAAGACAAGACACATCTAAACAAGTAACTCAAATATACTGTGACACCAGAAATATTGGAAATAAGCACAAAGTACAGCGGAAGTAGACAGGGAACCCTGAGCAACTTCCCAGAGGAGGTAACATCTGGGGAATGGCTTTAAAGGTTAAACAAGAGTTTGTCAGGCATAGGCATGGAGATGCGAACACAATGGGCCCAAGGAGGGCAGCATAGACAACATGTATTCTAAGCCTGGAAGTGTACAGGGTGGAAGATGAGGGATGAGTAGGCGGGACACAATAAAGAATGACTTCTCTTGCTCTCCAAGGAAGCATGGGTGGGTAATGAGGAGACATTTCAAGGCTTGGGGACCAATCAAATTGTGCAGGAAACAGATAACACAGTCCAATGAGGTTAACAGGGGAGAGTTGGATGAGTGGACTGTATATGGGGTATGAGAAGGACATGGAGGGTGGGGAAATACTCCAGGGCTCACAGCAGCAGGGAACCTAGTGCACCCAGGCTGAGGGTGTAGCAAGAGAGAAGGAGCAGCCACCCGGCAGGAGCGTGGGCCTTTGTCAGGGAGGTGCCAGTGCCCGGGGCTCAGCCCACCTCCTACCCACCAGTCTCCTGACCCAACTGGGTGTCCAAAAGCAAGGAAGGCCAGCCATAGAGTTTTTGGAATCCAGCTCCCCAGGGCATGATGTGGGAGAGGGGGGAGCTGGGGACAGGGTGTGGAGATGCAAAGGATAGATATCCAGCAAGGGGGTCAGCTGATGGCCTGAAGGAGGGTGGATCAGGGAATTGGTAATAGTTTGGCAAGAGATGCTTTGATTCTGAACAAAATCGCAGAGAATGTTCAGAAAGCCAAAGACAGATCTGAAAGAAATTCAGGAGGGAGAACTGACCATGCTAGGTAACCATGTAATTGTGGAAGATGAGGGAAGAGTCTAGAAGAGCATGGCTGCTGGTGCTGTTGACTCAGGAAGAGAAATAAAGAGGAAGAGAAGGGTTTCATTTTGCTTGAGGGCCTGGGAATGGGATGGGGGTGGTGTGGTGCTAATTACCTCAGCTGGGACTTGTGAAGGAGCTGCAGGATCATCCTAGTCAAGACTTCCACAGGCACTTGGTGATGTGCATCCATCTGTGAGGTTCAATAAAGTAGTCGTTAGCCACATGTATCTGTCCTAATGTCAATGAATTAAAATTAAATCACATCTAAAACTCAGTTACTCAGTTACAGTGGCCACATTTTAAGTGTTTAGTAGCCACATGTGGCTGGTGGCTACCATATTGGGTAGCAGTTTATAGGACATTTCATCACCACAGCAAGGTCTGTTGAACAGTACTGGTCTAGAGAATGGGCTGGAACAGAGACTTGGGGTCATCAACATGTAAGGTGGTTGCCCTTCATGGGACGGTGAGGTCAGCTTGGAGCATAGAGAGGGTGAGAAGAGAAGTGGATTAAGATGGACTCTTACAAAACATCAATTCACTGGACAGCTTGAGGATCCAGCAAAGAGGACCAAGAAGCAGCTACAGAATAAAGAACAAGAACTATGATACAGTCACATCCCAGAGAGCAAGGGAGGGGCCTCAAGAAGGGAGAGGTTGGGAGGTGTGACATGTTGTAGGCAGAAGGAGAGAAGGAAGCAGGGTATTGCCGGGAGCTGTCATTGGGTTGGGTGGTTTGTGGAAAAGGCGATGGGAGGGGAATGGTCAGGATGAAGGCAGACTGCAGCATGCTAGGGAGAAGATGGGAGGAGATGGTGTGGAGGCAAAGAGGTCTACTCTCCCAGAAAGCCCAGAAGAGAAGGGCAGGAGAGAATAGAGTAGTAGCTAGGGGAGGCAATGGAGGGAAGGGTCACATTTCTTTTTAAAAGATAGAAATGCCTTCAGAATGTTTATAGACCCAGGGAGAAATGAAAGGGCGAGGGAAAGGGAGTGAGGGGGGGAGACACTAGGTCAAGGAAGATACACGAGGGAAGAAAGAGATTCAAAACTCAAGAGTACACACAGATGGAAAGAGGAGTCTCAAGCAGGAAAGAATACAGGTGGATGAAAACTAGTCTGTGGAGGGGGAGGTGGGAGCCAAGGCTGCCAGCTGCTTAGCCCAGCTAATGCTATGTTGCTGCTGCCAAGCAGGGAGTGGAGGCTTGACCAGGGGCTTGAGAAGAGGGAGCCACCAAGTTCAAGAAAGGGACATGTAGTTTGGGGACCCCAATTAGATAGCCATGGATTGTCCAGATACGATTTTGCAGTCGTGGGGAATTTGGGGGTGAGTCATCTGAACGACTAAGGTAGGAGGAGCCATAGACTGAGATGGAATTTGAAACTCCCTGTCTAAATAAAGTGGAACTTGCTGGCCCGACTGTAGAGAAGATCTCTGCAGGTGCTCCTGTTCGAGCTTCCTCTGCACATCCTGAGCAGTCGCCTTCCTGCACCTCCTATTCCTGGGAAAATTGGAACAGATGGCAGTGGGGATGGGAGCTTTGGAAAGTCCCTCACTTGGGAAGGTTGCCGTTGGACACACTTGCCCCGGGCTCCTGTCCTGCAGCATGTGAGAGGTGGTGCCTGCTGGTGGTAGGTGGAAGGGCCAGGAGGGGGTGGGGAGACTGAGAAGGCCTGACCCTGTTGCAAGGACAGCAGGATGCCAGGGCTCCAGGGGAGCTCTCGGTGGCCAGAGTCCCTGGGGGCCATCAGCTGCTGTCTATTCGGCCCAAGCAGCCAAGGGTGGGCTCAAGAGTGTGACTCAAGAACTAGCCAGCCCGGAGCCAGATCCCAGCTCTTCCACTTACCTTTTAAGGCTAAGGTCCTGGGCAAGTGATCCAAAGCCTCATCCTAATTGTAGTGCTCTCTTAGAAATGTGTAAGAGGTGAAGGAGTTGAAGGACATAAGGGTTCAGCATTCTGTGTACACCCAGTGAAGGCAGGAGTTGTCCTTTAGCATTGTCTGCATTGGCCCAGGGACCCCTGGAAGAGCAAGGAGGCCTTGAGGACAAGGTGGCGGCAGCTGCAACAAAGGGGGACTTGTGGTGTGGCATGAGCACCCCTCAAAACCCATCCTAGGAGTGTTGCTCTGGGACCCTCTTTACGTGGAACCTAGGCTAAATGGGAGGTGGCGGTAGTGCCTGCTGGGGATGGAACCCAGGGCCTCACACATGCTAGGCAGGTACTCTGCCCCTGAGCCACACCCCAAGCCCAAGGGGCAGTGTATCTTGACAAGGGACTCCCGCAGGGTGGAGGGACCTGCCTTAAGTGGTTACCCCTTCGAATTCAGCCTGGGGTGTCCCAGCTCAGAGGGGCCTAGCCCTGAAACTTGCTCATCTTCTTGGAATCCCCAGGGCTCCTTTAAGATTTTACTGAGTTTAGGGTCTGTGACGGGGCAGCCTAGAGTACTCATGCCCTCTGCCTGATTGCATTAATGGAGCAAAAAAATAGCTCTTTCCTTTCTGATTGAAGCTTGATCAGAGGGACAAATGGGCCTGCTGAGGCCAGAAGGAGGCACTGTTTCCTACCTGGCCAAGTCACTGCAGTGCTGCTGGCCCAGGGTGGGACATCTCCCGATGGGTAATGCAGAGCAGGTGCTGCTGTAGGAAGCCCGAAGCCTTACAGGAAAGGGGCTGGTAGTTCTTACCAGCTTTGTTAATTCTGTGAATCATTCCACCTCCTGCAGAGCTGGCCAGTAAAGGACAATACCTGGGGGCTTTATAGCCAGGGTGGGGGGCAGACTCAAGGAGGAAAACAGCAGGGCCAGGGGAGAGCAAGTTTTCTTCTCCCAGTGAGCTAGTCCTCGCTTCTGCTGTCTTTATGCCACAAGATTTGTGCCATGCTTATACTAAGGAGCAGCAGTCCCACAGGATGCTTCAGCAAGTAGGTTTTGCACCTGGGCTGCCTGAGTTGAATCCAATCTCTGCTGTTTCCTACTTCTGTTCTGAGTCCCCACTGAGCATCCAGATTCACACTTGAACAATGGGGACAATGTCACCTGACCTCCTCAGGAGGCTGCGATGAAGATTAAATGAGAGGTCTTTTAAAACACTTAAAACGGTGGCTGGCTTGTAGCATCTTGTCTCTGTGTTTATTATAATCCTTGCTGTCATCTGAAAGGCCTCAAGAGGATTTTAAAGAGGGAGAAGCCAAGGTTCCAGCACTCCAGGAAGAGAAAGGCTCAGGCCACTGTAAATAAAGGAATTTTAATTACAGGTCCATGCTTCCGGGCACAGGACACCAAGAAGAGGGACAGCTGTGCTTCACAGGGGTTGGCCCTGAACAGGCAGAAACAGAGGCTCCCGGGGGCTTATCTCTAATCTGTATTCTCTGCATCTTTCTGAATCTCCTCTTGTATCTTGATTGAGAAACTATGCTACCCATGGAGCCAAATGCTGAGAAGAGCATATGAGTAAGAGAATCAAGTGCTGTCCTCAAGGGGCTGACAGGCCAATGAGGAAGAAGGAAAGATAGTAGGGAGACAATCAGATCACACTCATCCAGATTGTAGCAAAATTCTGTCTCAGAATTCTCTTCCCTTTGGGGGCTGAGTAATATTCCCTTGTATGTGTGTATGTATAACACGTTTTGTTTATTCATTCATCCACTAATAGACACTTGGGTTGCTTCCATTTGGAATTATGTTATGAATTATGCTGCTTTGGACTTGGGTGTATGAACCTAACCTTTTTCTTTCACAGGTGAAAAAATTATAATTAAGGAAATAGGAGCAAAAAAGTAAAAATAAAAATAAAGCATAATGGAAGGTTCTGACCTAGTAGAGGGAGCAAGTCAAGGGTTGTTTCCCTCTAAGGAAGGGACATTTCTTGCTGGAACCAAGAGGATGAGAATTTAGCCAGGTAAAATGTAAATGGAGAATAGGTTCAGCTACATGTGACAGCCCTGAGGCCCTAAGAGGCTTAGGGTGTTCTAGAAATAGAAAGGGAACTGATATGATCAGGGCCTAGAGAGCAAGAGAGAGGGGACGTAGGATGGGCCTGTGGGGCAAGCAGCACTCAGACCAAAGAGCCTTGTAGGACTTATTACCAATGGGCTTCTCCCTAAAACTTGTGGTAGACAAGCAAAGACTTTTAAGCAGAAGAGTCAAATGTCCAAATATGAGGTTTAAAAAACCCAAATAAACAAGCAAACAAAATACCAAAACCAAAAGCAAAAAATTCTACTCTGCCAGCTGTGGGAGGAATGAATTGAAATTGGAAAGGGGTATGAGGCAGGAGTGAATTCAGGACGACCAATTAAGTACCATGATAGTTACCTAGGCAAGAGAGTCTGGTAGGTTGGATTTAACTGATGATCATGAAGATAATAGAAATGGATGTTAGAAATGGATGATAGAAATGGATGAAATAAACATTAAGAAAAGCTGGATGTGGTGGCACATGCCTATAACGCCTGCACTTAGGAGGCTGAAACAGATCATGAGTTCCAGGCCAGTCTGGGCTACATAGCAAGACCTTGTCTCAAAAGAGAGGAAAAATGAAAGAAAAGAAAATTTAACAAAAAAGGAGAATTAAAAACAAAAAAGGAACCATCAGAAAGACTAGTTTGATGATTGATTAGATCTCAGGAGTAAAGGAGAAAGACTAATAGGTACTTGGTCAAACCCCAGGTTTGTGGGATGAGCCAGGGAATATGTATTGGTACTATTTGCTGCAAGAGGGAACAGTGAAGGAGGTGTGGGTTGGAGGTGTGCAGAGATTATTCATTCTGTTTGTAACACTGTCAGGTTGAGATTTCAAATGACATATGAAGTCATGTGCTGTTGAGTGGACAACATTGGACATGGGGCTCTCAGAAGAGAAGCTGCATGTGACAAGAGATATAGCTGGACAGGCAGTCTAGGCCATGTTTAAGATGATAACGACAGCCAGCATTCACCAAACCACTGCTATATGAGAGTTAGTATCAATCACTAATCCATGGGGCATTGGGATGTGGAGAAACTGTGAAATTTGCCCTGGAGTAGACAACTCAAAAACAGCAGTGCTGGAAATATAAACCCAGAGACTCTGGCTACTGTGTCTCCTGCTTAACCATTCTGTAATCCCAGAATGCTAGGAGAGTAGCTGTGCTTGGCCAGTCTTTCCTTTTACAAGTGAAAAAATTCATCAAGAATAAATGACTTGCTCAAGGACATTCCAGATGGTTATAGGACAGATTGAACCATGGTCCAACTCTCCTGATGCTCCTTATGTCTCTTTCCATTATGTGTTCAATTTCAAATCTTTCCACTTCTCTTCCAAGAGCAGACACTATTAAATTCTTTCTGTTATTTTATTTATTGAGGCAGTTTCTCTATGTCCCAGGCTGGCCTTGAACTTGTGATGCTCCCACCTTAGTGTCCCCAGTGCTGGGATTACAGATGTGTGCACCACCATACCTGGCCGCTATTCAATTCTTTAAAATTTGCTTTCCTTTATTTTCTAAAATTTAAATAGGGAGTGTGTATCATATTTGGATTAGGAAAACAAAACTTGTAAACGCAGAGACATTGATATTATTGAGCAGAATCCATCTGACTATGGTTTAAGCGAGGCACATTATAGTGTCTTGTAGGGAGAAGGATCAGGAGATACGACAGTATTGCCATAGTTGTCTTTGATAATTTCTCGCAAGTGTGTTCAAGAAATTTCTACCCTAGACTCATTGCAGGTGCTCCACCCCTAGGGTGGAAAGAATGAAAGGGAAATATCCCTCTCTTTCTCTCTCTCTCTTCCTCTCTCTCTCCTTTTTTTTTTTTTTTTTTTTTCTTTTTTTTTGGTACTAGGGTTGAACCCAGGGCCTTATGCTTGCATGCTTTGCAACTGCGGTACCACTGAGCTGCACCCCTAGCCCATTTTTTTTACTTTGTTTTTGGAGACAGGCTCTCAGCTAAATTACACAGATTGCCTCTGGTCTCTAACTTGCAATGCTCCCGCCTCTGCCCCCTGAGTTGCTGGGATTACAGGCATGCACCACTGTGTCCAGCTTGAAACATCTCTTATTATAGGATGGTATACTGGGTGGTGGTCAGGAGGTCTTACTTAGGTCAAGTCCTTCATCATGATATCCCTGAGGTCTTGGCATCCACAGACTCTCTTACTCACTCCCTCACTTAGCCACTTGTCCACCTTGAGTGGATATGATGGAGGTGCAGGGAGAAGAGCAAGGCTAGAACAAGGCACCCTTTACTGTCAGGCAATGCCAATCAGTTTAGGTGTACAGAGGTGCTCTAAGCAATTGTCTTGTAAAGATAGCAATATGGATGAAATCTATTGAACTTGAATACATTTTGCCAGACTGTTCCCTGCAGCATCTACCACGGATCAAAATAAAACAATGTAGATTATAAGAGTCAGTTTGGTAAATATAGTTACTTACCTTGAATACTATTGAGATTCCTCATTTTTCTCTTTTCTTCCCCCCACCTTCTCCAATTCATCAAGCCATCTCCCACGCTCAAATACAATATGTTTTGTTGTTGTTGTTGTTAGGTATCGTCGAGTTGGTATCCGACTCATAGCGACCCTCTGTACAACAGGGGAAACACTATTGTCAGTGCTTCTCTGCTGTTCATAGGGTTTTCAATGGCAGATTGATTTTTGGGAGGGGGTTGCAAGGTCCTTCTCCCAAGCCTACAGCACCTGGTGTTCCCAGGAGGTCTCCCATCCAGGTACTAACCAGGCCCGACCCTGCTTAGCTTCTGAGATCTGACGGGATCAGATTCCACAGGACTACGGCTGCAGGCACAATATGTTTAGTTTATTTATATCCCAAAGTTATTAAAAAAAAAAAAAAAGGAATTTGTCACGGCTTTCCAAAGCAGAAAAGCCCAGACAATAAAACCAGTGGTGTGTGAATCAGATAGGAGAATAGTGGAGAAAAAACTAGAAATCAAATATTCACTTCAGTTGCTCCAAAGGAGCTGACTGACAGATTTGAAGTGTTAGGTGGTCCAGATGCAAAGGGAAACATACCACACACCTCTCTTGTTCAGGGAAAAGGAAATTCACAGGGATTTAAAAGGAATCCAAGTTTTTCTCAGTAGTAAACTTGAAAGAAATTTCTCTTATGTTACCAGGTAGAGAGAATGGACAATATTTGGACAGAAGTTTTGGATCAAATGAGAATTTTTTCAAAGAGGAATTCACAAGACTAGTTCTTATTATGACTTTAGATAACAGTTGGAAATCCTAACACTGCAGGTCAGCCCAGAGATGCTGATTCAGTGTGGGCATTTAATCAGTTTTTGAAAGCACATTGGCTTACACTTAGATTGGCACAAACTTTTGGAGGCATATGCTATCTTATAACATATTAGTCATCCTTTTATTCTGCATCTTTGATGATGTAAATGTGGTGGATCAATGTTGTCATCTAAACCATGAGTTTTACCAGGAGGCAGTTTTGAGTGAATTCTGTGATATGCAACTGCAGACTTACCTCTGTGCCAGCAATGATGATTAGTAGAAGGAATTGGGTTATGGTGATTTTTCAAATGTGAATCTCCTTAACTTCTTTCTCATCTCGTCTATTTACTTATTTACACCATATCTCTTTCCCCATTTGAGCCAGAAATATCCAAGAGATGCATAAAATAAAATGGTAACGTATAAATTAAAAACCCAGGGCAAGGAAAACAAATTAATGTGGAGTCAAGACCAGGGTGGGTGCAGGGTGAGGTTGGACAGAATGAAGATACGATCGTGATAAAGTCATACTATGGCTACCAATTGGCATTGGGCTTCCTGAAGGGGAGATGGAAAAATTCACTCTTTTCCATCTGGTCCACAAATGCCTTACTGAAGCACAACCATCCTGTTCCACTAGCATCACCTTGATCTGTAGTCCATTACCACCATGACAAGCTAACTGAGGAGGATATAATTTGCTCTTTTCCCCCACCAGTAGCCCTCAGTGGTCTCTGCTTCCATTTCTAAGTGCGCTTGGGCTGTCTCTGAATTGCTCTGGGCCTCTGTTCCACGCTCGTTTCTACTTCAGGCTTCTGCTGCCCGTGCAGTTTGTCTCCCTCATAACTTGAGCTCTTATATGGCTTTGCTTCCACCTTGGATCTTTTCATATTTGCCCACTTTTCAAACTCAGGTTGTTGGATATTTCCGAGAATGACAATCTGGTTGACTGAATTCATCCTTTGACATCTGGCCATGTTACAGGTTGATAGTCTGTGGGTCAAGTCACAGGGTTCAAAATACGAACCAAGGGAGGGAGCAAGGGATGTGGATGGAGCTGTGGCAAAAACCAGTTTCCTTTTAATGAGGTTTGTAAGTCTGGTGAACCATGGAAGACATCATCTATTCACCTGGGAGAGGGACTGAGTGAATGGCATTGTGGGAAAACTAGCTGCCCTTTGGCCTTTGTGGCACCAGTTTATAAAATAAGACGTTCATCTTTCCGAAAAACTTTTCTGCTTGCTCAAGTCATCCTGTTTGGAGGTGCGTCAGTGGCTTGGGGACTCCTGGCTGTAAGCACTCCCTTTCAAATGCGTTCATCACATGGACTTCTCAGTATGTCTGATTTTCAGACTGAGGGTAGCGTTGGCATCACCTGGCAGCCTGTTACAAATGCAGAACCCCAGCCTCACTCACACGTACATTGAATCAGAATCTGCATTGCAACCAAATCCCCAGGAGACAAATAGTCTCATTAACATTTCAGGTGCTGATTATAGAGCAAACTTTGGCAAACACTGCACATCTCTGATAAGAGACTGAGGCTTCCAGAAGTGACGTTTCTTATCTGGATTCCCCTGATTTGGGATCAGAATGCTACTCACACTTGCTTTCCGCCATCGTGTGCTGCATCTTTTTGTTTTTTCTTTTTGTATCTGGGATTATTGAGACAGGATCTCACTCTGTAGCCCAGGCTGGGCTTGAATTCACCATCTTCCTGCCTCAGCTCCCCAAGGGCTGGGATGATAGCCATGTGCACCACACCCAGCTTGTGAGCTGCCTCTTCACTTAGGAAATAACGAGCCTCAATTAGATCATTGTTACAGTACTAAATTAACGAATGAGGAGGGCAACCATATAATTTATCATCCAAACATAGTCACTACTGAGAGCAGAAGAGAACACTATTAACTACTTGAGGACAATAGGTGTAACCTGACGCACTCAATCACACTATGTATCTTGAAGGTTTTTCTAGTTTATAGAGCTCTCCCACATTCTCACATTGGTCAGGTTTTTTTTGGGGGGGGGGTTGAGACAGAGTCTCACTATGTAGTCCAGGCTGTCCTGAAACTCACTATGTAGAACAGGCTGGCCTTGAACTTGCGTCCATCTTCCTGCCTCAGCCTCCCAGGTGCTGGGATTATACGTGTGCATCACCAGGCTTTGCTACCTTTTTTTTTCTTTAGTGAGGTCTCACTATGTTGTCCAGGCTGCTCTTGAACTCTTGGGCTCAAATAATCTTGCTTCAGCCTTCCAAGTATCTGGGAACAGGCATGCAACACCATACCTGGCTAGATAACTAATTTAGACAGCATCCCATGACTTGATGATCCTTCTATCTCTAGAATACTAAGTTTAAAAAAAAAAAAACACTTGGTCCTCAAGTAAGAAATAAGAGCCAGGCATGGTGGCACAGCACGTGAGAGGCTAAGGAAGGAGGATGTTGAGTTTGAGCCAAGGCTGGCAACATAGAGAGACTGTGTCTCAAAAAAAGCAAAATCCCAAACAGAACACAGCAGGCCTCATTATAACAGATAAATCACTATCTAGCCAAATCAAGAAAAGCAAGATGCAATCACAGATGCACACAAATTTAAGATGATTCTGCTAACCGATTCAAATGAAGCTAAAATTTGAATTCAGATACATTTGAAAACTGGGGTGAAACCCTAGTTCCCCAGCTGTCAGACAGCATGGTAGCAGCAGCGCTGGAAGCCCCATTTCATGGCTGTCTGCCCATTCATTTTCCTATGAGTCAACCCGACTTCAGAGTCTGGCTTCTGGAACTGTTATTCCAGCACTGGAACTCAGACTGAAGAGGGCTGGGTCGTTGGGCCAGGAACTTGGCTTTTGCACTGGGATGGGATATAGGTGACCTGAAGAACATCCGCCAGCTGCACCTTCTAGGACAAATGCCCACTTGCCCCCTTCTGACATCAGCTTTGCCTGCCACGCTCAGGCCACACAGGTCTGAAAATGAAAAGCAGGCATGTCCTTGATCCAGACAGTCCTGAGTTTTAGGCCTAGGGGCTCTCATCCTGTCCAAGATTTAGCTAGCATTTCAAATTGTGGCCTCTTTCTATTATACTGCCTTTATATCATGGTAACAACAATTGGTATTTATTGATTTTTATTGATCTCCTATTAACAACCTGAGAAGGTAGGCACTATCATTTCACCACCTCTATTTTGCAAGTAGTCTGTAGCTGTAGCACTGTGGCGTCTGATCCTGTCAGATCGCGGAAGCTAAGCAAGGTCGGGCCTAGTTAGTACCTCGATGGGAGACCACTTGGGAACACCAGATACTGTAGGCTTGGGAGAAGGACCTAGCAATCTACTCCCAAAAAACAATCAGCCATTGAAAACCCTATGAATAGCAGAGAAGTACGACAATAGTGTTTCACCTGTTGTACGTAGTGTTGCTATGAGTCAGACACCGACTCATGGCAACTAACAACACTAACAATTTTACAAGTAAAGCAGAGAGGGGAGCTAGGGTTTAACTCAGTTGGTAGAGCACTTGCTCTGAACTCTCTGAGGAGCCAGGTTTGATCCCCAGCAACACAAAAATTGGAGAAGGATGTGGCAATCCACTCCTGAAAACAATCCTGAAATAATCAACCACTGAAAACCCTATGAGGGTCTCTGAGTCAGACCTAACTTGATAGCACCTAACAACAACAATAAAGTGCAGAGGGGTTAAGTAACTTGTTCAAAGCCACACAAATAGTAAGTAGCAGAGCTGAGATTTGATTTCAAGTAATCTGATTCCAGAGCCTATAATCTTACCTCTGTTTGTTACTCTAATAGTCCTTTTGTTAATCTGAGAATGTGTGTATATATACGTATGTATGTACATATCAGATTCTCCCATGTATCTGTCAGATTGTCATGCTGTGGGGCTTGTGTGTTGCTATGATTCTGAAAGCTATGCCCCTGGTATTTCAGTACCAGCAGGGCCACCCATGGAGGACAGGCTTCAGCTGAGCTTTCAGACTAAGACAGACTAGGGAGAAGGATCTGGAAGCCCACTCCCCAAACAGTGAAAACCCTATGAACAGCAGAGAACCACTGTCAAATATAGTGCTGGAAAATGAGCCCCTCAGGCTGGAAGGTATTCAAGAAATGACTGGAGAAGAGTTGCCTCCTCAAAGTAGTCGGCCTTCATGATGGGAATGGAGTAAAGCTCCAGGGAACTCCATTTGTTGATGTGGCACAACTCAAAAGGAGAAGAAACACAGTGGCCCCAACAATGGGCCCAATCATAAAAAGATTGTGTAGCACAGTGTTGAGTAGTGCTTTGTCATGTTGTCCATAGTGTCACCACAAGTCAGATCCAATTCGATGGCACCCAGCAACAACAGATATCAGACTGTGTAGGTAACGGAATCACTAGGCAGGGTAGTTTTAAAGCAGAAAAAGAGTCCCACGAGGGGCTTGGGGTGGACTCTGGGACAACATGTGCTTAGCACCGCAAGAGGCCCTGGGTTCAGTTCCCAGTGCTGGGTGGGATGGGGAATGGGGTGGCGGATACAAGAAAAGTCCCAAGAGCCAAAAGAGAAACTACTGCTTATTGGGCATTTACATTTCAGTCATAGTTCTAAGCGCTTGTACACCTGTTAACCCCAAAATCGTCAAAACCAGAACCAAATAAAACTTCCTCCACCAAAGGTGCAGCTATTCTCACGAGTCAGATGAGAAGATCCTACAGCTACATGGCAAATCTGGGGTTCAGAGCCAGCCCATTCGCCAGGTGATCGCCATTCTTCACCATTTTCTTGCGTTTCTCAAGTTAGATGAGGAAACCGATGCTTAGAACGTTTAAGTAACTTGCTGATGGCCATTCAGTAACTTCGATGCACGTTATCCAGGGATCCAAAGCCGGTCACATACTATTTTATCTTTTCTAGGTTTTACTGGTTTGGCCCAAAGCTCTCTCCTTTGTTATAGGTTCTGTCTTGCGCGAGGCTCCGCGGGGTCCAGGTGGAGCGGGACTCCGCCCCCTGGTGGCCCGTGGGCGCCTGCGCAGCCGATGCTAATGAGCTCGCGGCTCCGCTCGCTGATTGGCTGGCGCAGATTCCAGCGGCTTTGCAAATAGGCGGGTGAAAGTGAGAGTCTAGGGGCCTCGGTCCCGCACCAAACCTGGGGCGGACCAGAGTGTGGAACTTCGGGATCTTTCCTTTTCTCTTCCACTTGTGTTCTAGTCGTGAGTTCATCCAGGGTGCAGGATGACAATCTGACACTAAAGCAGTACAGGCTGAGGATGGCTTTTTCCCCAAAGGCATCTTGGGTACCCTCACCTGGGCCCCACCCCAGCAGGTGAGTGGGGACTAAGTCTTAAGTCCAAGGAAATGTTGGACAGGGCGTCCTTTTTCGGCGGTCCGCGCTGCTTGGTTGTATTGACTAGTATATATTGTGGGCTGGGATTTAGTTCAGTTGGTAAAGCGCTGCTCCTCACTCCCTGAGGATCCAGCTTCGATCCCAGCACTGCAAAAATGGAAGAAGGATGTGGCAATCCACTCCGGAAGCAATGTCAAAACAATCAGCCATTGAAAACCCCGTGAGATCCCTATGAGTCGTCCCTGACTCGAGGGCACCTAACAACAAGTATGTTGTGACAAAACAACAAAGAAACAAAAACAAACAAAAAACCCACAATGTTTAGGTTTCCAAGTTGTCTTTAGGTCCTAAAGAATGAGCACTGTGTGGGCAGAAGGTAGGGCTGGGGAGGACAGGGGATACCTGCCACCTGGCAGTTCAACTGGACCCCAAGCAGCTCTCAGTCCCTCAAGAAAACCTGACACCCATGTTAACTTCACAGCGCCTATAGGTTGCCATTTCTGGATAGAAGTGTGATGTTTGAAAGTAAAAACATCGTACACACATAGACCACAACATACACGACACTCGGAAGGCAGCAGCCACCCTCTTTACCACCTGGGTCCCTTGGCTGGGTTTGAGGCTAAATGTCAGGGTTTCTTTGTGCCAACCTCATTCTGCACCATTTCCTCTTAGTCAGCCAGTCAGTTAATCAATGGGAACAGGCACACAGCGATGAGCAAACAGGCATAGCTCCATCCTCAGTGATGCCTGAAGCTAAGTGCTGCAGCTCAGGCAGCTCCCCTGTGCCCAGCCTTGGGGGAAGTGGGCTGACTGAGGACTGGGCCAGCACAAGGAACCTTAGATGCGCCTACTCGTCTACTTTCTAGATGAGCCAAACTCTCCCAGCCAGCCACTGGCAGCTGTGGAGGTGGGCAGTAGAGATGCTGTTGGCGTCCCACTCAAGAGCAGGGACTCTGGCTGCAAGGGCCTGAGCCTCTCTGTTCAGGGGGTTTCTGTGGTCCTCGGAACATGATTAGGACAGATATGGCCAGAGAGTCAGAGAGTGGAGGCCTCCCAAAATCAGTCTGCCCACTTGGCCATGAAGGGGAACTGCAAGATAAATATGAGGCTCCCTCCCCTCTCTGGTGGGCTCTTCTGAAGGTGTCCTAAATGGCTCCTCCCACAGGCTCCCAAGAGGGTAGAAATCCAGTGGTCCACAGGGATGGTCTGCTCATGAATATGCCCTGTATTGCCCTCCTTCCTGACTCTGTCCCACCTCCCTAATTACCTGCTGCCACTTCTTGGGATCTATCTTCCCACACATGTTATTTTATGGATGAGGAAACAGGCGGGTAGGGCCCCCACATCTGGTCTCACTGTGCTGGTAGAAACACACACTAAGACTACAGGGAAAGGAGCTTCTGAGTCTGTGTGAGGAGTAGAGGAGGCACCATGGAGCCTTGAAGCTGGAAGGATGGCGAGGTTGCTGCTGGTCAGAGGGAGTCATGCCTGGCCAGGCAGCAGGAAAAGCATGTGCCAAGGCACTGAGGTGTGAAAGTAGGAGGCTTGAGGGCAAGTGCTACTTTTGTGCAAAGTGAAGACTTCCCTTCTGGATAGAAATCTGGCCCTTGTGTTTTTACAAACAGCTCTTGTGAACCCCCATTGAAACTTAGTTTCGAATTCTCCATAGGTAGATTTTTTTTTTCTGAACACAAAGGGAGAGGAAAGAAGCTGCTGACATTTTTATCAGACAGGCTACCATTCCTAACTGGCAAAGCAGATATGATTCCTCCATCCAGTTGTTGAGCACCCTCTGCCTCTCTCCCAGGAGATGATTGCTTCACTCACTGAAGTCCAGTATTTTGAGTAAAAGTTAATTACAATTTGAAAACTTACAAGAGAAAAGATGAAGAAGCTGTAAGCCCTGTGATCAGAAACTAGCATAATAGGCTAGGTGCATGCATATAAGTGCACGTGGACACTTATAGGGCACAATTGACCAAGGGGCTACTCCTGGAAGGAATGACCCACAGTTGGTGGCTCCTTGGTCCCCTGGCCATCCTTAGGAGCAGCAACCATCTCTCAGCCCTTTTTCCAATACCCCTCTGGGTTGTCTCTTTGCTTCCTTTTTTGCTGCTGACTCCATGGCTGACCCAGTGGCCTGAGACACAGGCAGGCTCTGCCATTTCAGAAGGGCAGGGCCCATAGCGCTGCATGGAGTCATGATGAGTAGTTTCTGTTCACAAATAATTCAGTGAGCCAAGAAAGTGTCTGAGCTGATAAAGCCTGCAGTCCATCTTGCACGAGGAGCCTAGCCGGGCCTTGCATGCTGTCTGAGTGGCTGGCGCTGTGCCCAGAGCCCTAAACGGGGTGGCTGTCCTCACAGGCGTTGCTGTGCACCTGATCTTAGCCCATTTCTCAAGATAGAGTCAGCTGCAGATGCTGGCTTAGCAACAAAGATTGAAATGGGAACTCCCTGCTCTTAGTGTTGAGTCAGGGCATTGCTCACTGTTCTTTCCCTGCTTGAGAAGGTGAGAGCCTTCCAACCTCAGGGGCAGGCTGGCGGAGGGGGAGGTGGCGGGGAGAGTTTTTCCCGTTTGGCTCTCTCCTGCATGATTCTTTCCCTCTGACCGCCCAGGTTAGTCTGCACCTCCTTCCTCTCTGCCTGGCCACATCATGAGTTCTTTTCAAATTCCACTTCCTCCAGGAGGCATTCCTTGACCATCATATGATGGCTGCTACTTTTGAGCTCCTGTGCAGTTTGGGATGGCCACGGGACATACTTGATCTTGTGTTGTTTGAGCCTCTCTGTCTATACACTTTGCCCTCTCAGCTCCTGGAAAACAAAGATTGTTGATTATTTGTGGCAATCATGGCAGTGGATCCATGGGGAACATTCATGAGGTGGCCTAGTTGAGTTTTTCTTATGGAGCTTTCCAGGCTAAAGGGTGTACTGTGACATCAGTAACCTCTATTGGTACCACTCTCACCGCAGCTGCCACTCTTTCTATATTGCCTTAGCAACTATGTAATTCTTCCCTTCCTTCCTCCCTCCCTCCTCCCCTGCCTCCTTCCCTCTCTCCCTCCCTTTCCCTTCCTTCCTTCCTTCCTTCATTCCATCCTTCCTTCCTTCCTTCTTTCTTCCCTTCCTTCTTTCCTCCCTTTTGTCCCTCCCTTCCTTCCTGCTTCTCTTCCTTCCTTCCTTTTCTTGACAGACTCTTACTCTGTAGCCCAGGCTGGCCTCAAACTCACAATCTTCCTGCCTCTGACTTGTAAATGCTGAGATTACAGGTGTGCACCACCATATCTGGCCACTTTCATCATTTTCATTTGATCTTTGAAACTACCCATTAGAAAATGGGGCAGAGCCAGGTGCTATGGTGCCTGCCTCTAATCCCAGCAACTCTGGAGGCCAAGGCAGGATTGTGAGTTTGAGGCCAGAGGCAGCCTGTGCAATTTAGTGAGATCTTGTCTCAAAATAAAATATAAAAAATGGGCTGGAGGTGCAGCTCAGTGATACAGCACTTGCCTAGCATGCACAAGACTCTGAGATCAACCCCCTAGGATTGAAAAAGAAAATTTAAAAATGGGGCACATATTAAGTTTTCCCCCCAGTGGGTGAAAATATTGAGGCTCAGAGAGGTTGACCAGTCCAGGGTTGTAGCTGACATTTGCTATCTCTCAGCTTTACTGAGGCTGGGAGAACCAGTGGTCTTGTTCAGACGCAGGCACACACTTGTGTGCTAAAGGAGTTGGTAAACAGAGGGCTCAGGCCATGTTACGCAGAATTATGATGAATTGCGGGGAAATGGCCACTAGAAGATTGCAACGGTGACATCCAAGGGAGCAGCCTGTTTGGATGGCTATGGACAATTGATAGGAGGCAGAGAGCTGGATGATTTGAGGGGCCTTCCAGGTGAGGATGTATGGCAGGCAGCAGCCAGTGGCCCACGAGCAGGGCAGGAAGTACTGAGTCAATGAGCAAGAGAAGACCTGGGTTCTGTCTATGGCTGCCTGTGTATACCCTGCCAGCCCTGCCCTCCTGCCCTCTGCTTAGGCTGTATCCTCATCCTGAGAATCCCTTCCTCCTTCACCAGAGCTGGAGGCTGCATTTTCTGAGATCTCCTAGACATTTCTGTATGTTTTAGCTGTTGTTGTTAGGTGCTATTGTTGTTAGGTGCTGTTGTTAGGCGCTATTGAGTTGGTGTCTGACTCATAGTGACTCTGTGTACAACAGGGGAAACACTATTGTCAGTGCTTCTCTGCTATTCATAGGGTTTTCAGTGGCTGATTGATTTTTGGGAGTGGGTTACCAGGTCCTTCTCCCAAGCCTACAGGATCTGGTGCTCCCAGGTGGTCTCCCAACCAAGTACTAACCATGCCCAACCCTGCTTAGCTTTGGAGATCTGATGGGATGGGATGCCACAGTGCTACTGCTGCAGGCTATGTTTTAGCAGCAGGCACTAATTGAAGTTTTGAAATGTCAAAACAGGCTGCTACTTTTGCATTTCCTGTTTGGGCTACTGATAGCACTGTTTATTTGGCAGGGAGGCAGGAAACCTTAAAATTATGTTCTCTTGCCCTCCCCCAATCATTTCCATTCTCCTAGTACAAAAGAGCCCATGGCTCCAGGGCTCCTAGAGACCATCCTTGCTCACCCATCCTTGTTGTTTTCGCCTCAACTGTTCCTGTACCCAGCTCATTGGTCTGCTGTCTCTGCACATCTTCCTTTTTGTTACCACCTATAATCTTGTAAAACAAAGCAAACTTGGCCGGTCCCTTACCCCAGAGAGCTTCTAGGTGCCTATGGAGTGACCCTGAAGTCCTGCTGAGTCCTAGATTTATGGCTCTTCCCATGCACACCTTCCCTTCATGTCTTGGCACGTGCTTCTTCAGCCTGGAATGCCCCTTTTCTCCACGGCAGAGGCTGTATATTCTCATCAAATACTCCATGTACTCTCTTAGTTAGAACCAATGGGCTGTGTGTGGAAGTAGGGATACGCATGCGTGTGTGTGTGTGTGTGTGTGTGTGTGGTGTGTGTGTGTGTGTGTGTGTGTGTGTGTCTTCCAGAACGAAGCCTTGAGGAGCAGGGGCAAGTTCTCCGTGTTTTTCCCTGGCCCCTGCCTTGTGATCATGAGCACATGTGATGGAATAAGAGACCACCCATGATAGCAGACTTGAAGGGACGGTGGTGGAGTTGCTCAACTTGAATTGACATTTGCATAAAAGAAATAAACCTTTGTTACTACAGCATGACCTCATCTATCCTGCCTACTATCCTCTCATTTTCTGCTGGTTAACATCTTTGTCTTTTAAGTCCAGGCTTAAATGCTAACTCTCAAAAGCCTTCTAGAACCAACCCATCTCTAGTCAGAATTAATCCCTTTCCTTTGTCACTTATGTCCATTTGACACTTCCTGCTTAGTGTTACTACTGGTTATATACACACAGAGTTAGTGACATAGAAGGATTAAGAGTATGAATTCCGTGCTGGGCACGGTGGCACATGCCTGTAATCCCAGCGGCTCGGGAGGCAGAGGCGGGAGGATCGCAGGTTTGAGATCAGAGCTAGTCTGTGTAATTTAGCAAGACCCTATCTCAAAAAGTAAAAAAAATGGGCCAGGGGTGCAGCTCAGTGGTCCAGCACTTGCAGAGCATGCGGGCGCAAGGCCCTGGGTTCAACCCCCAGTACCAAAAAAAAAAAAAAAAGAGTATGAATTCCAGAGCCAGGCCTGCTGGGTTCATGTCCCAGCTCTGCCATTTATCAGCATCAAGACCTTCAACGAGTTACTCAATCTTCCAGGACCTTGGTTCATATTTGTCCCTCCCCTGCAGTACTTACCAGAGTACCTGATACAATAATAATAATAATTATTATTATTTTTTGCAGTATGTGGGCATTGAACCCAGGGCCTCACACCTACTTTGCAAGTGCTCTACCACTGGGATACATCCCCTGCCCATTTTTTATTTTTTATTTTGAGTCAGGGTCTCACTGACTTATGTCCATTTGACACTTCCTGCTTAGCGTTATGACTGGTTATATACACACAGGCTGCCACTGGCCTCAAACTTGTGATCTTTCTGCCTTGGCCTCCCTAGTTGCTGGGATTACAGGCATGTGTGACTGCATGGGTGCTTTATATATTTTTAAATTATGTTATTGAGTATGTCTAGATGTGTGACTTGATATCTACTTGATGGATTGACCCATTATGATATGTTGTTGTTGTTGTTAGGTGCCATCGAGCTGTGTCTGACTCATAGCAACCCTTATAGGGTTTTCAGTGGCTGACTGTTTCGAGATTGCCTTGGAGTGGATTGCCACATCCTTCTCCCATTTTTGCGGTGCTGGGAATTGTACTTGGGACCTCAGAGACTGCAGAGCGGCGCTCTACCAACTGAGCTAAATCCCAGCCCCCCATTATGATATACACATCATAATTTTTATTTATAGTAATACTTTTTTCTTTAAAGTCTTATTTGGTACTGATATAGATAAACATAATGTCTTTTTTAGAATTTTGCTAGAATTACAGCCTCTGTGTGTGTCTGTCTGTCTCTCTCTCTCTCTAGTAGGAGCACGCACACACATGCTCCTTTTAATTGTCCTTTTAATTATCATTTTTGTTTTGTTGAGATAAGTTCTCCCTATGTAGTCCAGGCTGGCCTCAAACTTACAATCCTCCTGTCTCAGCCTCCCCTGTGCCAGGATTATAGGTATTTGCCACCATGCCTAGCATGTCTCCATATTTTTAAAGTGTCTCTCTTAGAAGTTAACTTTTTTAAAAAATTAAATATTAGTGGGGCACAGAGTAATAAATCATTTGATATATCCTTTATGCAACTATTAAATTAGTTTTGCTTACACATTCAGCACTTTACATATTTTACATTACAGTATGAATTAAAGAAGAAAAGAAAATGAGTAGGAATTTTAATTAATATGTAATGTGAATCATATGCAACCATGAATTGTACTGTCATTGATTTTTCTTCTTTTTCCTTTTTTTCATATATTCATATAGTTGCATCCTGTATTTTGTGTTTTTCCTTTCCCTTTTTACCCTCTACATTGTTTTCCATCCCCTTCTCCCACTTCCTCAACCTCTGCTTCCACCTGCTGATACCTTCTCCCCTCCTATAGGGTGCACTTGTATTTTCCATTCTTAGATAAGTATGATTATTCATTTTTATGTATCTACAAGAAGTTAACATTATTATTATGACATTTCCATACATTGCTCATATAGAAGTTAGCTTTTAATTCTTTCTCCAGGCTGACAACCTTAGTCTTTCAGTTGGATTATTTAGTCCAATAAATGTAAATAATGACTGATTTGGGTTTATTCCTACTATCTTTTTTCTACCTCATCAAGCTGTTTTTTGCTATCTTTTTCTTCTTTTTCTTGCTTCAGATTAGCAAAATATTTCCTATGACTCCATTTTCTACCTCAGAATTGTTATATATTCTTTTGTTATGCATTCTTTTCCTTTAACCATTATCCTTCACAGTAAATAATTATTTATTCTGATAGAGGTTATTACTTTGCCAGTTTCCAATAATGCTATAACCTTATAAAACTTTAGCCTTTTTTATCCCCTTCCTCATTTTGTATTGTTATCATACATTTTTAACTCTACACATATATTTCAACTCCATGATACATTATAATGTTGGGCTGACAATACTTATTAATATTACCCATATATTTATCCTTCCTGGTATTCTGCATTCCTTCCTGCATTTCCATGCATCTGACTAGGATCACTCATGTTTACTCTGCATGTTTATTGGTAGTGAGTTCCCTCGGGCATACTATGACTACAAAATTATTTTTAAAACTGTTGCCTGTTGTTTGATAAATTAGCACAAAAATATATTTGGCAAAAAAAATCTTCCCTTTCCCTTATTCCCCTTCCCTATTCAAATCATTCTCAACCATAAACTTGGGGAATACTGTTCTATCTTTCGTGAGGTGAGGGTCAAGGGTCTGAGTAACATTAATTAAGAACACTGAATGAAGGTGAGGGAGACTACATTATGATTAATATGTCATATAGTGTGTATGCTGTTGTTAGGTGCCATCAAATCGGATTTCATTCATGGTGACCCTATATGAAACAAAACAAAACACTATGCCATGTACATGATCTTTTATTCTTTTTTACCTTTGAGCTATTGTTGTATCCACTATGTTTCTTCTTATTTTGTATGGTGTCACATCAACAAATGGAGGTCCCAGGGGCTTTACTCAATTCTTGTCATTAAGGTCGAGTCTACCTTCAGGAGGCAACTCTTTCCCAGTCATTTCTTGAATGGTTTCCAGCCTGGGGGGCTCATTTTCCAGCACTATAGTTGACAGTGCTTCTCTGCTATTCATAGGGTTTTCAATGGCTGTTTGTGGAGTGGATTGCTAGGTCCTTCTCCCTAGTCTGTCTTAGTCTGGAAGCTCAGCTGAAACCTGTCCACCATGGATGGCCCTGTTAGTATCTGAAATACTGGTGGTGTAGCTTTCAGCATCACAACAACATACAAACCCCCACAGCATGACAAGCTGACAGACATATGTAGTAGTGTGTGTGTGTGTGTGTGTGTGTGTGTGTGTGTGTGTGTGTGTGTGTGTGTTTGAGACACAGTCTCACTATGTAGACCAGGCTGGCCTTGAACTTTCAGTGATCCCTATGCCTCAGCCTCCCTACTGCTGGGATTACAGATGTGTGCAACCATGCCTGGCTTTATAGTGTGTATATTTTTAATGGATACATTAGATCTACTCAGAAAAGAAAACATATATAGGTATGTTAGTTATCTTTCTTGTTACCATGATGAAATACCTGTCTGAAACAACTTGAGGAGGAAGGACATGTTCACTTGGCTCATGGGTTGGAGAACATTAGTCCACAGTGGCATGGAGGTCTGGTGGCAGGACTCCTTCACATAATGGCATTGGGAAGCAGCGAGTTTTTACCAGAACTGGGGTCCAGGTAAAACCACAAAAGGCCCACCCCCAGTGACATACTTTTGCCAGCTGGGCTCCACCTTTTGAAGTTCCAGTACTTCCTACTATAGTGCCACAACCTAGGGACCTATGGTTCAAACATGTGACCTTTGGGGGACATTTCAGATTCAATCCATCATAATAGGTCAATACATTTTCACAAACAGAATGGTATGTATATTTTAACACGTTAAATTATGGAGCTGTAGCTCCAAGGTAGAATGCTTGCCTACTAAGCACAAGGCCCTGAGTTTGGTCCCAGGCACTGCAAAAACAAAACAAACAAACAAAGAAAAAACCACATTAAATTCTACATAAAGGATTTTGTGTCCTATGGACACATTACTTACCATCCAAGCAGATGGCTTCCTGAAGAAATGTGTGTGACATGGCACTATGTGGCTCTCTTCAACAGACCACCCTGCTTGTCCCATCTGTGGCTTGATTTCTTTCTTCTGGCCACGGTGCCCACCCACAGCAATTCAATTCATCTCTACCCAGGCAAACTGAGCCAGGGTCTCCCAGTCAGCCTTCTGGCTTCTTTTGCCCTGAGGGAGGGGAACCTTTCTCCATGACCTCTATTAGCCCCTCTTCCTGCCTGTTGTTCCCTGAGTTGGTCTGGAGCCAGGCATATGGGCTGCTCTGAGAGGTGGCCAGGGCCTGGCAGCAGGGCCTCCCTCTGACTGCACAATCTGTCAGCTGTGCTTTGTCCTCCTGTGTGGAACAGGCCTAAAAAGACTACTGACAATGATGACTGATGTGGCAACTTGAGTTTGAACTAACTGGGAGGGAAGCTTGAACATGAAAATTTGACCAGTCACCATTTATTAAGCACCTACTGTAGTCAAGTTCTCTGCTGGGGACATAGCGTCTCATTCATCCTCTCCACAATTCTATCAAGAAAATGCTATCACTGTCCAATTTTAAAGATGCAAAGGGAGGCTCAGAGAAGTCATATGCTTGTGATCACTCAGCCAGGAAGTATAGAGAGGGTTTGGATCGGGTCTAACTCACAGACTTTCCTTTAGGGCTAGCCACAACTTCTGCTCATGTCTCCATTGCAGATGCTCTGTGACTCAGCTGTTTCTCTTTTCCCTGAAACTACAAGAGCTGGAAAGGACCCTGGAGCTCATCCAGCTAAGACTCTGTTTCACTGATGAAGAAATTGAGACTTGGAGCAGGTCAGTGGCCTGACCACGGTCACATTGCAATGAGTGGCAGAGCCTGTTCTCACCCCTATGTCTCTGATTTCCCTTCTTGTCAGATTTTTTTTTCTGCCAGTAATAGAGATTGAACCCAAGGCCTTGCTCATGAACTACTCTACCATTGAGCTACATCTACTCTCACCATGGGGGATCTGGCCCGCCTGTGGGTCTAATGAATATTTCAGTCTCCATCCCACCTTTTTCTTTACCCAGAAAGGTGTTAACCACATTTCACCTCAGACTGCCAGTGTGGTGGCTGCTTCTCTGACTCTCAAGCTGGAGCACTCAACCCGGGCCATGACCTTTTTTCACCCTGACTGTGTGTTTTTCCACCCTTTCCCCCCTTGGTGAGAGGAAGGGATGAGGGTGGTAGCCTTGACTCAGAGCTTGACTTTCTCTGACACTGAATTTCCAAGTCTGCACAGAAGCTTTGGACTCTAGGTCATGCCAGGAGAGGTGTGGATGTAAGAGATAGCAGCTGCTTCCTGGAATGACAGTGACAATGATCTTCTTTAGGGTGATGATATCTCTCCCACTCTGCTGCTGCTTGCTGAGATTGCAATGCTGAGGCCACCAAGAGTGTTTATTTCTAAGGCCTTGCCCGACTGAACCCAACCCAACCAGAATGGCTTGGTCTTTGCTTAGTTACACAGCAGGTGACTTTACACAATACTACTTTTTATACCTTTCAAGAGTTCATAAAGGTAGTGTGATGATAATGATACTATAATGATTAATTTTATGTGTCAGCTTGACTGGGCAAAGGGATGCCCAGATAGGTGGTAGAACATCATTTCTGAGTATGTGTCTGAGAGTGTTTCAGAAAGAGGTTAGCATCAGAATCAGTAGACTGAGTAAGGAGAATCTGCCCTCACCATTGTGGGCAGGCATCAGTCAATCAGTTAAAGACATGGATAGAGGCAGATATAGAAAGAAGGTGAATTCTCTCTTCTTGAGCTGGGGCATCCACCTTGCCCTGCTGTTGGACATCAGAGATCTTTGTTCTTGGGCCTTCAGACTCCAGAACTTAAACAGTGATAGCCCCTCTTTCCTGACTCCCTTTCTGAGCCCTTCAAATTGATACTGAATTATATCATTGGCTGGTTCTCCAGCTTGCAGATGGCATGTCGTGGGAATTCTCAGCCTCTGCAATTGTGTGAATCAATTCCCCAAATAAATTTCTTTTTATATATCTTTGTATAACCTATTGGTTTCATTTCTCTGGAGGACACTAAGACAGATACTTCTTTGTATCAATGGGAAAAGGGCTCAGTTTCCATTACATTTCAAATATCATATCACGAACCAGTGTACATTCACACAGACACATCCAGCTGAAACAAAATTCTATGAAATAATATTTGCAATGTACTTAGTTACATGTATTGTAATCCAATCTGCTTCATTCTATTAAAAATTATTGGCTTTTATCCACGGAATTAATTTTAGTACCCACTCATGGATTTTTATTGGTAATATGAAAAACATTGCTCTAATATACTTATCTATTTTTTTTTTTGATGGGGAAAAAAAAAAGCAAGCTGAAAGCTGTATTAGGCTTCCAGCACATTCCCACAAGTACTCTTTACACTAGTCATACCAAATGTTTACATGCCTGTTATGGGTTGAAGTTTTACATTGTTGTGCCCCCCCATATGTTGAAGACTTAACTCCTAGCAATTTAGAATGTAACTATATTTGGAGATAACGCCTTTAACAAAGGGAATTCAGTTAAAGTGAGGTCATTAGGTTTGACCCTAATCCAACAGGACCGGTGTCTTTATAAGCAGAGGAGATCAGAGGGACCAAACAAGTACACAGACCAAGGAGAAACCATGTGGGGACACACCAGGAAAGCAGCCACTTGGAAACCAAGGAGGAAAGTCTGCGAAGAAACAAAACTTGATGACACATTCATCTTGGACTTTTAGCCTCCCAAACTGTGAGAAAGTCAATTTTGATTGTTTAAGTCAACTAGTCTTTGGTATTTTGTTATGGCAGTGCTTGCAAATGAATACAGTGCCATAAGTGCTTGCATATGCTATCCTCACTGCTTGGAATCCTCTCCACCTACAATGAATCCCTACTCACAGTTGGCCTGAGGAACTGGTCATGAATAATCTTCGCAGCCCTCTCTCATTACATTTCACCCATATGCACCCATGTGCCAGCTACTCCAAACTACCTATGCTTCTCTAAAGACAAGACATTGTACCCACCTCTCCATCTTTGCTATTAAATCTCCCTCTGCTGGAAGCCCCTGTCTTTTCAAGCTGATAACCACCTCATCAGTTTTCCAGTTTTGCCACAAGCATCATTTTGCTCTAAAGCCCTTCGTGAGCTTCTACTGCCCAGAGCCAACTATCTCTACTGTGCACAGAGAGTTGCCATAGCAGGCCCAAGACTGTGGTCCTCATAATGTTCTGCTTCCAAGGTTGGCCCCTGGCTGGCATTTGGGAGCTTGGATTTCAGGAAGATTCCTTGATTCCCTGGTAAGAGTAGCTCACTGTGCCTAGACATTGGTGCAAACAATGTAGTATATGTTGAACACATGCTTTCATTCTGGGAGTCTTTAGCTCAGTTGGTAGAGTGCTGCTGTGTACTCTCTGAGGACCTGGGTTCAATCCCCAGCACTGCAAAAATGGGAGAAGGACCTGACAGCCCACTCCTGAAATAATCTGGAAATAATCAGCCACTGAAAAGCCTATGAGGGTCTCTATGAGTCAGATCCAACTCAACAGCACCTAATAACAACAGAGTTCTGGTACATGCTATTCAGAGGGTGCTCATATTATAAGCGCCCAATGAAAACTTTAGGCACTGGGCTTCTAATAAGCTTTCCTGATAGACAACACTTCACACTTATCACAACTCATTGTTGGAGGAATGAAATGTGTCATGTGTGATTCCACTGAGGGAGGACTCTTGGAAGCTTGAACCTAGTGGCTTCCACACTGCTCCATGTGCCTTTTGCCTTTGCTAATCCTGCTTTAGGCTGGAATTTAGCTCAGTTGGTAGAGCACTGCACCGCAGTCTCTGAGGTCCTGAGTTCAATTTCCAGCACCACAAAAATGGGAGAAGGGCCTGGCAATCCACTCCCAAGGCAATGCTGAAACAGTCAGCCACTGAAAACCCTATGAGGGTCGCTATGAGTTGGATACCAACTCAATGGCACCTAACAACAACAACAACAATCCTGCTTTGTATCCTTTCACTGTCACAAATCATAGCCAAGAGGATGACTGTGTGCTGTGTCCTGGACATCCTCCAAGCAAATCAGTGAGCTTGGGGCATCTTGAGCAGTCTTGAGAATCTAACACATCTGCCATATGATTGCATATAGATTTATTGCATTAACATCTCAAGTATCTCAGTGCTCTGCTCTCACATTGTTATAAGGGTGGACCTGTCTTATTCACCTTTGTCATTCCTGGACTAGCATAACATTCAGTTCTGTTGCTTGCCACAGGGTTTTCCTCAGGTGTCTCATCTAAACATTTGAGTTCAGTAATGTTAGGCTTCACTACCACACTTGTCCCCCATTGCCTTAGAAGGATAATAGAACAGGAAACAGATGTCCAATGGTGCAGACTTAGGCATTCCTTTTCTAGGAGCATCCTTGTGGCAGTTTATAAAGCCATCTTTTCTTCAGGTGATGGCTTAGATACAAGGAGATGAGATTCACATTGGGCAGATACGGAAATTAGACTAGGCTAAAAGCCTCACTCCCCACAGAAGCCAATATTTTTTGTAGCAATAATATGGGCATAGTTTCTCTAGTTCCAAGAGTCACCAATGTCAGGACAACCCAAGGCAAAGGCTATCTATCAGAGATAATTCTCCAAACCAGATGCAGTTGACTAATCAGGGGTTACTTTTGCCATATGTAGTAGTATGCATGGCAACAATATTGACATTTTATTATAACAGAACTGTATTAGATCGTGCATTACAATGGCAGAGAAACCAACTAAAGCAAACCTTTGGGAACAAGTATTTATTGGGGGCTCATGGTTAGAAGATCAGTCCATAATGGCAGCGAGGCAAGCCTGGTGACTGCAGGGATGACAACAGAAAGCTTTATATCTTTGCAATCAGGAAGCAGACAGTAGAGAGAGGGAGAGGGAGAGGGAGGGAGGGAGGGAGAGAGAGAAAGAGAAAGAGAGAGAGAGAGAGAGAGAGAGAGAGAGAGAGGCAGAGAGACAGAGAGGCCAGAACTGAAGGTCTGGGGTAAAAATCTCCAAAGGTCCACCCTCAATGACTCACTTTGGCAAAAACAGAACCCACTTCTCAAAGTTCCATAACTTCCTAGGACAGTGCCACCAGCTGGGGACCAAACATGACCTTTGGGGGACATTTCAGATTCAAACTGTGACACATTCCAAGGGAACAAGGGAGAGTTCTGGCCTCCAAGATGGCTCCCAGTGACCCCTGCATTCAATACAGGATGAATACCTGTCTTCTCGTATCGAACACGACCAATTTATGTAATCTCCAGGCTGCTGGGGGTATGATGTGTGACTTGTGAGGCTTGGTTATACAAGATATTCTGATTTCTGCCTCAGTCTCTTTTATCACATGTTCCAGAGGAAGTCAGCTGCCACATTGTGAGGACACTTAACCAATCCTATGAAGAGGCCCATGTGGTGAGGAACTGAGGTTTCCTGCCTAAAGCCATGTGAGTGCACAGTCTGGGAAGTGGATCCTTTACTCCTATCCAAGTCTTCAGAAGAATGGAGCCCTGATCACTTTGGACTGAGCATTTTGGTCTCTCTTACCTGATTTTCTCAGTGCCTGCCCTACAGCTTATTTTGATTTATTTTTCTTGTATCCTCGGAGATACTATGTTTTCTTCTAGGATATTCACTATCTCTAGGATTTTCTATACTGATTCCTTTACAAACCTGTTGGGGTTCACTCTGGCCTGGCGGGTAATGGAGCTTGCCTCAACATGGGTACTCGGAGACCCTTGGAAATAGGCAAGAGCTGGTGGTGCCAAAGAAGGATTTTGGGAGCCTTCTTGCAAACAGGAATAGGATTTATTAAGCTGCACATACCAAGGTGAACAAAAGGGGGTGCAACATAATGATAATAGATAAATGGGATTACATGAAATTAAAAAGCTCTGTACAGCAAAAGAAACAATTAACATAGTCAAGGAAAACCCCACTGAATGGGAAAAAAATCTTTGCATTGTATACATCAGACGAAGGTCTAATTACCAGAATTTATAAAGAACTCAAGAAAAAAACTCCCAAGAAAACAAATAATCCAATACACAAATGGGCAAAGGAACTGAGTAGATAGTTCTCAAATGAAGAGGTCCATAAAGCCGTGAAACACATGAAAAAATGCTCAACATCCCTAGCCATTAGGGAAATGCAAATCAAAACAACTCTGAGATTTCACCTTACACCAGTAAGAATGGCCAAGATCAATAAAACAAATAACAAATGCTGGTGAGGTTGCGGAGAAAAGGGAACACTCTTACATTGTTGATGGAGCTGTAAATTGGTCCAACCACTGTGGAAATCAATATGGAGGTATCTTAAAAAACTAAAAGTTGATCTACCATATGACCCAGCTATAACACTATTGGGAATTTACCCAAAAAGATATATGTCATCATACCACAGAGACACCTGCATCTCCATGTTCAATGCAGCACTTTTCACAATAGCAAGGATATGGAATCAACCAAAGTGCCCTTCAACAGAAGAATGGATAAAAAAACTATGGTACATATACACAATGGAATACTACTCAGCAATCAAAAAAAGAAAGAAAGAAATAAGGCCATTTGCAGCATATGTAATGAGATGGAATGGATGGAATTGGAGAAAATTATTTTAAGTGAATGAACACAAGCTCAGAAAGAGAAACTCCACATGTTCTCACTCATATGTGGGAGCTGAATCAAAATTATAAGAAGGAAAAAATCCTATACAAAGGTCAGATCATAATAAAAGAAAAAAAAGCTAAGAATGGTATTATTATAGATGGTCTAGAAAATACATGTAATAGTTCTGACAAGGTAAAAAGAAAGTTCACTACAGAAAAAGTTTCTATCTTAAACAGAACTGGAACCCAAGGATATATAGAAAAATATTACCATAAAAAGACAAGCAAATGGTAGAGAAGTCTTTGATGGGGGGAGGAAGCATACAAGAGGGTAAGGGGTAATCTATATGAATAATGTACAACAAATGCATATATGGAAATGTCACAATGAAAAGCATGTCAGTATGAATCACATTAAGGTGTACATTAAAAATTTCCAATGAAAAAAAAAAAAGTGTCCCATGGTGTGTCTCCTTGGTGTGTCTCCTGTTGCCTCTCTCAGTTGGCCTTCTCTACCCTCCTTCTTCCCAAGGCCTGAGGGGGAGAAAAACAGAGAGCTCTTCATGTCTTGCTCGGAGCTTTTGCCGTTTCAGGTGCCCTGGGCTTGACACAAGAGTCTTGCTTGTAGTCCTCAGATGTCTTCTCTGGTGGTGTTGGAGGTTGCAGGTCTCAGGAGTAGGGTGTCGGGGGGGTCATGTTTGAAAGAGCAGAGAACAGGTGAACAGGGAAGGATCAAGAACAAAAGGGACAAAAAGTGGGGCTAGTAGTTTCAGTGGTGGTTTATATTCCTTCTATGAAGGGGGGGGGTGGACCCAGAAATAGTCAATCAGGGAGTGGCTCGTGCTGGGTGTGGCAATTATGTAACCAGGGATTTGAAAAAGAAAAATTTTGATAGG
This sequence comes from Pedetes capensis, assembly GCA_007922755.1. NCBI lineage: Eukaryota > Metazoa > Chordata > Mammalia > Rodentia > Pedetidae > Pedetes > Pedetes capensis. Next base: position 40,329 of record VMDO01004794.1, on the reverse strand, counting down.
GAGGTTAGGCACAGGCCAGGCCAATCACCAAGCTTCCTTTTCCCACCAACTGGGTGGCTCTGGGCAGCCAATCAAATTAAAGGAGGCCACACCAGAGCTGGGCTATTTGGGGGCCATCTTGGACCACTCAATGGGAAGGGTAAGAGTAAAGTAGGTGACCAGTGAACTGGGACTTGGGTAGTCATATTGGCTCTTAGTGAGTCAAATAGGTCCTAGTCCAGGTTCCTGCGTTAAAGGTGACCAGAGGTGGGAGGGGCAGGAACAGGGCAGGATCTCCGGAGGGCTCAGACCTCAGCCCAGATAGAGCAAGCCTCAACCCCAGGCACCCTCCTGGTCCACCAAGGGGGTGTTCAGATAATTCCCTACACAAATTCAAACTTGATGAAGCTCATATTTCTCAAATAATTATTTTCACTGTTTTATATTTACTTATTATAGTTTTTCTCAATAACACTGAGATGTTATTTACAGTTCACGATGTAGTTAGGAGGAAGGGCAAGGAGGAGAAAGGACATAGAGGATAGACTTTGTTCATTTCCTTTTGCAAATGCTATGTGGCTTGTGGTACTTTTTCTTGAATGTTTATAAACCTGGAACCATTCCTACTGAAATCCAGTTAGATGATTTCCAAAAAATAGATCTGAAATGGGTCTTGAGAAGAGTGCCTTTTGAGCAGGCCTATGCCAAGGTGATTGATTTTTTTACATCAACAGTTCCCAAAATGTGTTCTCGGAAAAAATACATTGGAGAGCTATTAATAGATACTCAAAGGCATGTCATCAAAATGCTTGTGAAACACTACACTAAACAAAGTTGAGTGAGTTCTCTTACTGCGGGACATCTCAGAACAATTTAATATTGTGTTATTAACTGTGCTGAGACTATAGTTCAAACTCCAAACTTCTCCATCTCTCATTTTCCCCTCAGGAACACATAAATCTTCTTTACATACAATATTACCTGCCACTCTCATAAAATAGTGTCAGAACGCTTTTCAGTGTCACAAATAAATACATACCACTGTACAATCATGTACAGTGGGACAGGATGGCAAGCACCCTCATTTTAAAACTGAAGACATTAGAGTGCAAAATAGGCAGTTAGCACATGTGTTAACTGGCTACCCTGGTGAAGACTGCAGATCAGTATTCTAGTCAAGCAATCTAAAATCAGAAGAGTTCCATTCTTCTTGATAAGAGATCTTAATTTTACTTCTTCACCCTCCTCGCCCATAGGGAGGGCATTACGACCCTCTTCCACCTGAATGATTTCTGCCCTTCCAAATTGCACTGTTTGCATAGTCCTTCCCCCTGTCCCCTGCTCCCATTCTTCTCCCCCTCTCACAATGGCTGAAAGTCATCTCTTGCTCATATCTTGTCAATATTAAATACTAAAGGACATTTTATGTTTTTTTTTTTTTTCTTAACTGTCAAGTTAGTCATTGTCTCAGACACGCGAACCACCGGCCCAAAACCTCGTACTTCAAAAGATTGTTCCCATTATATTCTACGAGCCAGCTGGCCTCAAGGGGTGGGGGGGAAATGCCCACAGCTTGGGACATTCCAGAGGCCAATCCCCAGGTATCCTGGGAGAAGGGACCCCGGCGCCCAGGGTTTCACGGTGGCGCCTCCTTCCGTCCCAATCCCGCAGCAAGCAGGCCCGGGATGGGGATGGCGGCGGTGGCGTCCCCAGGGTGGGTTTAACTAGCGGGTCGCCAGCCCAGGATAAGGATCCACGGGGCTGCCAGGCGGACCTCCGCCTGTGCGCACGCACTGGCGCGGGCGGGGCGGGGCCGGAAGTGGGCCGCCGGCGCCGCGGAGCCTGCGTGTCCTCTCTAGGAGTCTGCGGAGTTCCTCGTTTCTATGGCCTGGGCTTGCCGGCTGGTGGCGGGAATCCGGGGTGCCGGGGTAGAGCGCGGAAGAGCATGGGCTGTGCCTTCTGGGCTTCCCGGCAACCCTGTCAGACCCAGGCGCCCCTGGCGGCACCACCAGCAGAGGTTCGGAAACGGCTGTCGTCATGATTTTAAGAAATGAAGACACAGGGCAAAACAGGGCACTCTAAAACTCCTCTGGAGTTTCCTAGCCCCCTGCGCCCCAGTGGATGCGTACATGCATTTTTAAAAATAGAAACAATGTCTAACTTCATGAAATAACACCGCTGAAATGACCTATGTGATAATAGTAATAAAAGGGCCACATGTGAAGTTTCTTTTGAACTTGAACCCAGGCGGGGCTGGATTGCAGTCTTTCCTTTTTTCCCCTTCTTTCCTTTTCTTTCTTTCTCTCTTTCTTTTCTTTTCTTTTCTTTTCTTTTCTTTTCTTTCTCTGCACTCAAACTCCTTGTCCTCTAATACTCTTAGACAGTAGTAGGCAGGAAGGAAGGGAGTAGATGCCTCTGCAGCCAGCCACCTCCCAACCTAGCCATGTGCTTCCCAGCTGCCTATAACATGAATATCAGTGTGAGATTCCTATGGGACAAAGGCTTTGGTCTGGTGGTCTGTGCTTCCCTGATCCATAATACCCTTACAAATAGCATACTGCTGCTGTTGTTGTTAGGTGCCTTCTAGTCGGTATCTGACTCATAGCGACCCTGTGTACAACAGGTGAAACACTATTGTCAGTGCTTCTCTGCTGTTCATAGGGTTTTCAATGGCAGATTGATTTTTGGGAGTGGGTTACCAGGGCCTTCTCCCAGCATACTTGCTAGATGGAAACAAATTAAAACCACTCCTCACTGTCACATTCATCCAGGAAGGATAATAAGACTGTTTGAGACATACATCAACCCTAGCAATTGAAAAGGACATTGTTCAGTGGATTCTGCTCCTTTATGAAGACAGGTTGTTGCCTGGATTTCGATAACTTTTTGATGTCTGTTTCTGAGCCCAGTCCTTTGAAGACACTGGGAATCCCCATTAACCAGTTCCCGCCATGAACTCATAAACTCCACTCTAAAGATCATAGCTGACCTTAGCTCAGGGGAGCAGTAGCCCTTCACTATTGCTTGCCTTCACATATTGAAGGTGTACTAACTTTACAATCTATGTCCATATTTTCTATCTTTAATAAGCTTATTCTACACACTATAATTTTCGGATCTCATACAAATTCATTTATACAGGGAAACACAGAAAAACAGAGGTATCTACTGCCAGGGAGGGGGAAGGTAATTGCTGCTCCTGGGGAAGGCCCCCACCCTCCTGCCTGGCTTCAGACCCATGCTTCCTTCTCCAGATTGATCTACCCATGCTCACCATGTCTCCCCAGATAAGAATACCACAGGCATAAGTATGCACACCTGTCCTTTCATTTACTCCAGAGTCCCAGCCAGCTCATGTTTATTCAAAGTTCAGGTTAACCAACTTCTACAAACTTTCTTATTTATATTTCCTGCCCAAAAAGAAAAGGGGAAACTATGCAAATATAAGTAACTACCACATCTAGTAAAATTAGAACCATCTAGATTTAAACAATGCATAGCAACTAACACAAATAGTGTGGTGAAATTAGTTTATTCTGGGCAAATGGAATGCATACGTATGAGGTCCTGCTGAAGAACTACTTGGCATTTTATATCAAAAACTATTTAATGTATTCACATTCAGACACATGGGACCTCACCTGTGGAAAATTTATTCCAAGCAAACAACACGAGAGAAAAGCAAAGCTCCATTTCTATAGTGATTCAAAAATGGACAACTGTTGATTTTGCTTGCCCAATACTGAGTTTTCCTTTTCTTGATTTTAATACTAGGATTTTTCGGTGAGAAACCATCTTGCATCCAATGTACTTCTGGGCTGCTCACATGACCTAGACCTAGCCAAATATTCTGGCATGGCAAAGTGGTAAAGCACAAAGTCAGGAGCCAGACTACTAGGGTCCTAATCCTGACTCTATTGCTTATAGATTCATGAGCTTTAGCTTGTTAGTAGCCTCTTCAAGTGTCAGTTTACTTATTTGTTGAATGAGCACGTTAATAAGAGACATCTACCACACAGGGTTATGTTGTTGTTGTTGTTGTTAGGTGCCATCAAGCCGTGTCTGACTCATAGCGACCCTCATAGGATTTTCAGTGGCTGATTGTTTTGGGATTGCCTTGTCCAATTTGTCCAAGACCAATTTAGCAAGACCCTGTCTCAAAAAGTAAAAATAAAAATGGGCTGAGAGTGCAGTTCAGTGGTAGAGCATTTGCAAAGCATGCAAGCATGAGGCCCTGGGTTCAAACCCAAGTACCTCAAAAAAACAGAATAAAAAAGAAAAAAAGTTTCTGAATTAGCCTGGCTCTACTCCTCCATATTCCTAATAAAGGAGATGTCTCGGTGTATCTTAAGACCTCTCTCCACCACATATTTGTATGTGTAAATTTCCTCATCTGGATAATTGAGCTTTTGGAGAAGTGTGACACCCTATTGCTTGATTTGATCTCTCTGAAGAGAATGCTTACTTCTCAAGTCAATCCATATGGGAAGAAATGAGTTATCAAGCAGACAAAGGAAGCAGTAATTCAGAAAATGTGCCTTAGGTACAAGTCTGTTCCTGGAAATCATCGGACTATATATCTGAGCAAGGCCAGTGCTAGGGAAAAATGGAGGCTGCAATCCCCATGGATCAAGCCACTTTTGGCAGGCCATTTTTCTAACTTCAGATGCTTTTCTCTATTTGTCTTTTAAAGTCATCATTTTCATGAATTGTTCCAGCATTTTCTGCTGTATTAAAGAGTATTCAGTCTTGTTCAACAGACATTTATTAAACACCATTTCTGGGATGGGAACTGTATTCAGCACCCAAGGTACAAAGGTGAATAAGATATAGTCCCCCTCTTGGGGTATTCCCAGTAGGAAAGAAAGATAGAAGATAATTTCTGGGGTAATTCAGTATATTATATTGGAGTATGTAGAAGGCAAAAACAAAAGTAAATAAAGGCAAAGTGGTAAGAGACATAGGCACAGAAAATATTGGTCAGAGAAATGGAGGTAGGAAACACAAATGGTACATAAGTGTAACCTCTGCCTCGTTCATTTAGCCCTCACTATAGCCCTATGAGTGGGCTGGGATTTCGCTCAGTTGCTAGTGGGCCACTCTGCAGTGTCTGAGGTCCTGAGTTCAATTCCCGGCACCGCAAAAATGGGAGAAGGATGTAGCAATCCACTCCTGAAAGCAATCCCCAATCAGCCATTGAAAACCCTATCAGGGTCACTCTGAGTCAGACCTGACTTGACAGCATCTAACAACAATGTCAGGTAGCGAAACTAAGGCTCATTCATGGGTCTTTTGGTTTCATATCCTTGCTTTGCTTTCCTTTCTTCCTTCCTTCCTTTCTTCCCCTCCCTCTTCCTTCCTCCTTCCCTCCCTCTCTTCCTTCCTTTCTCCTCCCCCTTTCTTTCTTTCTTTCTTTCTTTCTTTCCTTCTTTCTTTCTTTCTTTCTTTCTTTCTTTCTTTCTTTCTTTCTTTCTTTCTTTCTTTTTCTTCTTTCTTTCCTCTGCTGGGGGCCAATCTCAGTGCCTCACACATTCTAGGCAAGCACTCTACCACTGAGGTATGTCACCAACCCCTCTTTTTATATTTCTTATTTTGAGATAGGGTCTTGATAAATTACATAGGCTGTCTCTGGCCTCCAACTTGTGATCCTTCTGCCTCAGCCTCCTGAGATGCTGAGATTACAGTTGTGTGCCACAATGCCCAGCACTTATTCTTGCTTCTTCTATGACCACAGTGCTCTGCCTTCCTGAGCTGGTGGATAACAGTGACATAAATTCATTGAAATAAATGCTGGCTGTGTCTACCTGGGGAACTCATTAATGACTGGGTGATTTTAGGACAAATTTATCAGAGAGGAAGAGGGTATAGGGAATTGGAGGGCTTTTAAGAAGTTAGTATAAAAATTACTTATTTATTAATAATAAAGAGTTTAGCACATGTGGCACACCCAGGAAGAGGAAGGAGGCGAGGGAATGAGGAATGGGACACTTGGAGCAAGCAGGCCTCTCAGGCCTGGAAATCTCAAGCTTATGTAAAACAGGTAAGTGGACTCTGAACAGGACTGGATACTGGCTTTAGAGGGCAAGTTTCAAATATGGCCCAGCTTGGGCAGTGACCAGGATATGGCCCTGACACTGCATGGCTGAAGTGAAGCAGAAGCTAAGATCTGTAGAAGGGACAAGACTGAGGGTCTAGGAGACTCAGGAGTTTGCTTGATCATCCACTGGGATCCAGAATTCATCCAAAATGAGAAAAAGAGGAGGCTGGTGTAAAGTGGCCAAGTTTTGAGATAAATCTGGAGAAAAACAAATAAGAGCAGAAAGGAGCCTGAGGGTTGCAGAGTTGGGCATAGTCGCCTCAGAAGAGGAAGGCTTTAGCACAGAAGTGAAGGGTATTGTTGTGCAAATGACCATGAGCAGTTTAGGGAACTGGAAATAAGGGTGATGACAGGGAAGGAGGGCATTCTCCCCTGTAATGGGCATGGCATCCTAAAGGACAAGCCAAGTTACACTTGAAAGAAAAGTGAGTAGAATACTCTACGAGGACTCAGAAGACTATGTCTATGAAGAATGCTTTTGAGGATACAGTAGAAGGAGCAAGGCCAGCACTGGGAAGATAGGTGGGTGAGGACGTAGGTAGAGTAGGGTTGGGATGAGTGGGTGTGAGAAGGTCACACAGATCGTGGTGTGATGTGGCCACCTTGTACCTGCTCATAAGAGCTGATTGTGTGCATTTCTTCCCAACTACCCTTCACTGGCTCTGTGAAAACTGCTGTCACATTGCTAGAAATATTCAAAACTTGGAAGCACCTGCTTACAAGCCACCAACTGCTCTTGTCCTAGATAAAAGTTACCAGTTAGGAGAGGATGCAAGCGATGTTATAATTATCCATAACCCAAAGTTGTGAGTGGAAAGTGCCACCTATGTGAGAACGCAGGCATCTCCTCGGATGATGAAACTTAATTTGGTTTGAAGCAGGGATGGGATTTCATTTGTCAAAAATATGGAGGAGATTATTATTTTTTGTGGTACTGGGGGTTGAATCTAGGGTCTCACATATGCCTTGCAAGAGTTCTACCACTGAGCCGTACCCCTAGCCCATTTTTTCACATTTTATTTTGAGACAGGGTCTTGCTACATTTCCCAGGCTGCCTCTGGCTTTGAACTTGTGATCTTCCTGCCTTCGCTCCCAAGTCTCTGGGATTATAAATATGTGTCTGGCTGGAGGAGGAGATTTTGTCTAGCAAAAGACTTGAAGGTGGGAAAATCTACTGCATGCTAAGGAGAAAGCTTTGCTAGAAAAACTTTGCTAGAAAAGAGTCTTACATTTCTGGTGGAGCTGTAAATTGGTCCAACCACTGTGGAAATCAATATGAAGGTATCTTAAAAAACTAAAAATTGATCTCCATATGACCCAGCTATAACACTATTGAGAATTTACCCAAAGGGAGATGAGTCATCATACCACAGAAACACCTGCATCTCCATGTTCAATGCAGCACTGTTCACAATAGCAAGGATATGGAATCAACCAAAGTGCCCTTCAAAAGAAGAATGGATTAAAAACTATGGTACATATACACAACGGAATACTACTCAGCAATCAAAAAAAAATGAAACAATGCCATTTGCAGCAAAATGGATGAAATTGGAGAAAATTATTTTAAGTGAACAAACACAAGCTCAGAAAGAGAAACTCCACATGTTCTCACTCATGTGGGAGCTGAATCAAAATTATAAGAAGGAAAAAATCCTATGCAGAGGTCAGAACATAATAAAAAAAAAGCTCAGAATGGTATTATTATAGATGGTCTAGAAAATGCATGTAATAGTTCTGACAAGGTAAAAAGAAAGTTCACTACAGAAAAAGTTTCTACCTTAAACAGAACTGGAACCCAAGGATATATAGAAAAATATTACCGTAAAAAGACAAGCAAATGGAAGAGAAGTCTTTGGTGGTGGTGGGGGGTGGGACAGGGGGAGGAAGCACACAGAGGGTAAAGGGGAACATATATGTATAATGTACAACAAAATGCATATATGGAAATGTCACAATGAAAAGCATGTCAGAATGAATCACATTAAGGTGTACATTAAAAATTTCCAATGAAAAAAGAAAAGAATCTTCATGTTGAGGAACAGTGAATCTAAGGCTGAAAAAGATTGGATCAGATTATGGATTTTTTAGGGAGGCAAGTAGGTGGCATGAAGATATTTGAGCAAAGGAAGAGCAAAATAATAGTAGTACTTGAGAACTTGTACTTAAAAATTGAGATATAATTCACATACCATAAAACTAATCCCTTTAAAATGTATAATTCAGTGGCTTTTGTATATTCATAAGTTTGTGCAACCATTATCACTGTCTAATTCCAGAATATTTACAAGAAACCCCCTATTTATTAGTAGTCACTCCCAATTCCCTCCTCTCCTGAGGCTCTGTACTTTTCACAAAATGTACAATTTTTTGTTTGCAGGGTAGCTTGAATTTGAACCCAGAAGGGCTCTTTATCAAAGATAAGAAGGAGAAAGAATGGAATTAGCTCTCCCAAGGTTCAGCTGATGTAAGGAGATAGAGATAGAGAAAAAGAAATAGTGATGATAGAAAGATAGAGCAATATTAGATGCACACACGGAAACAAAGAGAAATGTGCAGGAGGGAAGTTGGTCTTCCAATGCAGCATCTAAATAAAGTGCAAGTAATAGACATTGAAAAAAAAATTCTTGCAGAGGTTGCTTTAATGTTGTCTCTCTTGTGTCTCATCTTCCTGTACTCTTTCCAGCCCAGGGGAAACCAAGGAAAACAAATGGAAGGGTCAGGAACTTGGGAAAATCTCTTGTTTTGGAAAGCCATAAGAATGACACTTGTTCCCTATAGCTCTTGGCTCCTTACAAAGGGTGGTGGTGGCTGCTGGAACCAGGAGGGGCTGGAATCCCTCAGCAGTTGTGCCCAGTCACCCCATCACAGTCAGGACAAGGAGGAGCATGTGTAATGAATAGAAACACCAAGGAAGCCACACCCCCAGGAAGATGTTAGGGATTAGTAGTTATTGTTAGGAGATATTGAGATGGGTCTGACTCATAGAGACCATCAAAGGGTTTTCAATGGCTGGTTGTTTCAAGATTGCTTTGGGAATGCTTTGCCACATCCTTCTCCTGTTTTTTTTGGTGCTGGGAATCAAACCCAGGTCCTCAGAAAGTGCAGAGCCAAACCCTAGCCCAGTGCCAGTAGAGGACTCTGTATGAGTTATTTTGCATAGCTGTAACAGAATGCCTGAGATAATCAACTTAAAAGAAGGAAGTATTTATTTTGGCTCATGGTTTCAGAGGGTTCAGTCCATGGTCACTTGGTCCCATGTGCTTGGGCAGGACATTATGGCAGCCGCAAGATATGGTGGAGGAGAGCTGTTCACATCAAGAATGCCAGGAAGCAGAGAGATGGAAAGGATATAAGAAGAGGACAGAGCAAGACACACTCCCAAGGACACACCCTCAGTGACCTGCTTCTTCCAACAAGACCCTACAGCGTGCTTTTGCCATCTCCCAATAATATCATCATCTTATGAATCCAATAAAGGATTAATTTATTCATTATATCAAAGCCCTCACGATCCCATATCTCTGGAAATGCCATCCCAGACATGTGTGGAAGTGAGGTTTACTAACTTCCTAATTGTTTCTCAATCCAAACAATTGACAGTTTGGATTAACCATCAGAGACTGTAGATGGTGTGCATCCTGCTTATATATGCTTTGCAGAATGGGTGTGTCTGAATGAAGAGGAAGCTTGCAGTAAGATTAACACAAATGGGATGCAGCAAGTAGTACATTTTTCCTGGGGTCTCTTTTCTTGAAGTGGGTCCTTCTTGCTCACACCTGCATCCCCATCCCTCTCTAGTAACTGTGGCAGGAAGGGTTGAGGTAGGGCTTAGCTCTTTTGAATGTCTGCTACATGACATCCCATTTTGGAGTTGCAAGAAACAACAAGATTGTCTAAGTCCAGAGGGGCTCACTTTGTAGGGAGCACTAAATCCCACTGTCACCCTTTGGAGCTGAGTTTTTATTCTACTTACAATACTGAAGTCATGGGATTTTGAAATTAGAGGGGACTTTGAATTTATCAAGTTGGACCCTTTCTTGTTACTAGTGAAAAACTAGAGAATCCAAGAAGTTAGGTAAATTGATTGAAATCATCTATCCAACTAATCCATACATAGAAAGGGAAGAGGTCATAAAGGGCACAATGTATTGCTTTATATGTGAATACATACCATATATCAAAACTTGTCAAACTGTATACTTTACATATGAGCAGTTTGCTGTATACCAATTAAACCTTGATAAAACTGCTTTAAAAAGCCATCCATTGTATCATTGGCCCTGTGATCTAATGGTCAGCACTCTGAACTTTGAAAAGCCACCCATGTGGTCAGAGGCAGAGCAGGGACCACAGCACATATCTTGTGCCTTGAAACTTCAACACTTCCCCTAAACTCCTGTGTCATCTTAAACCAAAGTCTATTTCAGGTTGTAAGAATGTCTTTTTCCATTACGCCATTAAAAATTCCATACTTCTGAATTGTTACAATGAAAAATAATAACATCTTTTAAAGAAAAAAAAGTAGATGCCACTTGACAGTTCCAACGTGACCTGGTCTGTAGAGATAGGAGTGTACTCTGCTGAGGAGGAGGGGGCGAGTAAGGCATGATTTTGTCCCATTTTCCTATGTTCATCTCTAGCAATGCTTGTGAAAAGCATCTTCTCTGGATGCATCCAATGAGTTTAATTTAGGATAAAAAAGACAAGAGGAATGGGATTTGTATTATAGGATTATGCTTTGTGGTGGAAGCTGGTGGTTTTCACTGGGCTAAAATGGTTTCTGAATAACTTTTAGATGAGGAAGAGGTAGGAAACCTTCCAGAAAGTGCTGACTACTTAGAGAGGCCAGCATCAGACTGCCTAAAATAGCCCCTTTGCAGAGAAGGCAGGGTGTGTTCGGCCCTCACTTCCCTCTTGAACTGGAGCTGACCAATGAGGAGCCCAGCTAGTGACACATGGAAAATAAGACTTTGTAGAAAATAAGGCCCTCTGGTTTCCCTACTAGAGTATGTGTTCATGAGATATTATCTTTCTAACAGGAGTGGGGAAGAAACATTCAGCACCTAAGCGGGTTTTTTTTTCTATATTATTTTGTTTTAGTATTACAAATGTGATATACACTTATAACAGCTCCCAACAAGACAGAATTGTATGAGTAGAAATAGGGGTACAGTACTGCCCAAGGAGTCAGCTGACTCCAACCCCCTTTCTGTCCAAGTCAGGAGATGTTTGTTGATGCAGACATGGATGGTGCTGTCACCAAGCTGTCCAATGTACTTGGGGATGCAGACTGAATTCTGAGCCATCTCTGGGCATCCATGCCATCCGAGGCACTTGCCCCTTTGTGCAGCCTCCCATGTACCTTCTGTCCCCTAAATCCTTTGCCCTTCCTTATCTGACTCTGTGCTCCCGGAGGCCAACCCTAAAACACTGGATCATCCAGGTTCCTTTGCCCTCTGAATTCAGGTCGAGACTGGACAATGGGAGGCAATAACAGGAGATAGGGTGCAGGAAGAGGGAGACCAGACGCTTATCCCCCAGCTTCCCTTATGGCAATGGCTGTGTCCCTCCAAGAAGCCCTCCACCAGGGCTCAGGCTTCCCATCCCTGTGGGCTTAGGGGATGGTGATAGCTGCCCAGGGTTGCTCATCTCTGGGCGCTTCCACATCCTCCAGTGGCTCTTTCACTCCTGAGAAACTCCTTCATGGCAGTCTCTGCCTGGCAGGGGTCTGATCTATCCAGCACCATGAAATGGGCCATTTATGGTTGTACTTTCCCTCCCAGACTGCAAGAGGGCCACGAGGGCAGACAGCATATCTTTTAAAGATTTATATCCCCAGCACTTGGTATAGTGGGCACAACTGAATGGTTGAGTTGACTAGGGGTGTTGGGACATTTTGTTGAGATGATCTTAGACCTGGATGTGAAAAGGCATCACAGCTTGTGTGGATGACCCATCATTGTACCCAGATGAGGTTTTGTTCTCCAGGGACGAGGTCCTGGATGACGTAGATCACATTGTACAGTGTCCCTATCAGCATGGCCTCAATCTAGGCCCCAAATCACACTCTTGTTGATGATGGGGAGGGGGACACGGAGGACAACAGGGACCATGATGGAATGCCCATGCACCTGACTGGGTCACAGAAGGGCTGAATGCCAGTATTATGCCCCTCTGCCTTATTACAAGATACTATTGGCTTTGGGGGGGGGTCAGTCTCCTTATTGAGGTATAATTTACACATAATGGTATGCTCTAATTTTAGGAGTTTTGGCAAACTAACCTGAGACATAAAACGTTTCTATCTCTCTAATGAGTTCTCTTTTATGCCCCTTACCATTCCATCCTGGACTAAAACCCTCCAACCTGCACCTCCACCATGATCTGGTGTCTGGGATCTCCTTGTTACCACCTCCAATCATACTGATCCTTGGCTCTGTACCTTTTCTTGTGCCATTCTCTATGGAGTACCTTCATTTGCCCCTCGCCCCTGGTTGATTTCATATCTTCCTTTAATACCCCTCCTACAGGAAGGCTCCCTGACCTTCCACAAAGGATGGATGAAGGACCCTTCCACAAGGCCCTGTTGTCTGGATCACCATCATATCTAGATTTTGTTTTACACAGTTTTTGCTCAAGTATTCTTTCCTCCTTTTAAACTGTGAGCTCCTTGAGACAGGCACTGGGTCATGTTCTGCTTTGAATTCCAGACTTAGGCACAGTACCTGGCATGCAATATGTTTGTTGTTTAAATAACTAGGTGAATTACATTAGTTTTTTTCCTTTTTTCTTTTTTTTCCAGGACCTTACCTAAACCTCCATCTGTACTATCCTGGCATCCGATCTCCTCAGATCTCAGAAACTAAGCAGGGTCAGGCCTGGTTAGTCCTTTTATAGGAGACCACTTGGGAATAACAGGTGCTGTAGGCTGGGAGGAGGACCTGGCCATTGCTGAAACAATCAACCACTGAAAACCCTATGAATAGCAGAGAAGCACTGACATAGTGCTGGGCATGGCACACTGTCAGGGAGTGTTTCATTTTGTTGGACACAGGGTTGCTATGAGTTGGACCCGAGTACATGGCAACTAACAACAAGCACCTAGGCCTTTTACATATAAGGCTGGTTTGGTTGCAAGAAACAAAGACTCAGATATGTAGGTGGATTCATGAACATCCTTGCCCTTGGACGGGCCCTGACCTGGCTTCGCCCAAGGGACATTTCCAGCTGCCTCACTGCCCCTCTGCTGCCCTCTGTTCAGTGTGTTTGCTTCTGTTTTCTGACTGGCTGCCTCTGCTCCTTAACTTCCACTTGCATTTGGTCTCAGCTTCCTCTGGCCTTGACTCTACTTCTGTCTGGCTTGAGTTAACATTTATGAAGGTAACAATCTAGCAAGCTCATCTAAGCTTTTCAGATCCACATCATGGCCATATCACCGGCCAAGGCCAGCCTCTAGGTCACGTGCCAAGCATCTCTGGTCCGGTGAGCTAAGGGTGGGTCCCACAAAATGTGGTTGCTTGAAGAGTGGACCCTGACAGCAGAAGTGGTGGGTAGGACCGTGGCAGGCCTTCTGAGGGGCCTACAAGCCTATTACCGAGCAACATCTCTTATAATTTTGCCCCTATTTGCTCCTGAATAGTTTATATTTTCTCATCCTTCATCCTAGGAAAGTCACTTATCTTCTCTCTGCCCAGGGTTTATAGAATGAAGGAATGTTGAAGCTGGAAGCAAACTTGTTGTTGTTGTTGTTAGGTGCCGTCGAGTTGGTATCTGACTCATAGCGACCCTCACAGGGTTTTCAATGGCTGACTGTTTCGGGATTGTCTTGGGAGTGGATTGCCAGGTCCTTCTCCCATTTTTGTGGTGCTGGGAATTGAACTCAGGACCTCAGAGACTGCAGCGCAGCGCTCTACCAACTGAGCCAAATCCCAGCCGGAAGTAAATTTAGTATGTATCTATTTGTGTGTGCTCTCTATAACAATAGGCCCAAAGACTGCTCCATGAAAACAAATCAAGATACTCCAGCACTTTCCTTAGATCTCAGCTCACACCAGGAACATACTCATACTTCATGGAAGTCTAGCTTACTTTTCAGGGTCTCTGGACCTCCACTCTGTAGGGTCCAGGCCTTCTAAATTGGAAGCTCTGAATCAGGGTTTCTGAAAAGGCTCCAAAGGGAACCAGCCATGGAACCCTGGACATTGCTTACAAACTTGAGTCAATGTTATACAAACGTGCATGTGTGTGAGTGGGGGACTCATAAACATGTTTCCTGAGCATCCACAGCATTCACCAGGTTCTTATGGGTAAATATGACTTGAAAGACGAACAAGGGATAGGAACGTCTGCTTTACGAGGCTATCACTTTGTGCTCTTCTCACTTAAAACTCCCCATCTGCTATACTCAGTGTCCATCCAGCTGGTATAAACAAGAGAAAATGCTTGATAGGGCAAAGCTGAAAGCGTTTTGATGATTACTTGGGAACTTCACTCTTCCACTTTTCTGGAGATGACAATGTGTCAGTGTAGTTTTATAAGTTGTGGCAAGTGTACCACTCTGGTGAGGGATGTTGATGATACTGGAGGCTATGAATGTGTGGAGTCTGGGGTTTAGCTCAGTTGGTACAGTGCTGCTCTGCGCTCTCTGAGGACCTAGGTTCAATCCCAGCCCTGTAAAAAACGGGAGAAGGATGTGGCAATCCACTCTTGAAACAATCAGCCATTGAAAGCTCTGTGAGGGTCACTATGAATAGGACATGACTTGACGGCACCTAACAACAAATGAAAGTGTGGGGAGAGGGGATATAAGGGAAACCTGTGTTCTGCACCTCCTGCTTAATTTGCAGTTAATCTACAACTGTCCTAAAAATGTTTATTAAGAGCAAACACAGACACTAAGTATCAGATGTAAAATACAATTTGCTTGAGGCTAGACAGCTGGATCAGTAGGGCCTATATCCTCTCTCTCCCTTCTTCACTTCCTGGCATTTTGTAATTAACGTCTTACCAATTAGTCTGGTATTTATTTTGCCAGTAAATCACCATCTTTGACCTTTTTTCTTAAATATTTATTGAGGGACACACCGTGTTACATATTTCTCCATTAAATGCTAGAGGAACCATTTTGACACTGTGACCCCAGTTTTACATTTTTACTTCTCCGATAAGGAAATTGATTCTCAGACAGTTTATGGGAAAACCCTTCTTTGCACTGGTCTTTCTTAGTGAATACTCTTTTTGTTCGCTTTGGTACATACCTCTGCCCAGGTTAAAAGGCTCCTCTCTTGGGACAGACATCCTCCTGTTCCCATGTCCCAGACCAGCCAAGTCTCACCTGAAGCTTCACAGGGTCCAGGTGGAAGCCGACACCGCCCCCTCGTGGCAGATGGGCGCCGGCGCAGCACATGCTAATGAGCCCGCGGTGCCGCTCGCTTATTGGCTGGCGTGTATTCCAGCTGCTTTGCAAGTCGGCGGGTGCGAGTGAGAGTCGAGGGGCCGCAAGCTGCAGCCCCGGCCCTGCGCGCTCCCCACCCAGCGCCTCCTGGTTGACGCCCAGGCTGGGGCGGGCCAGGCTGGCTTCTGAACTTGGGGGGCTTTTCCTTTTCTCTCTCATTTGTGTTCTGGTCGTGAATCATACAGGGTCCAGGATGACGATCCGACACCAAGGCCAGCAGTACAGGCCAAGGATGGCATTTCTCCAAAAGGTACCGTGGGTGCCCTCACCTGGGCTCTGGCCGGTGGGCGGGGACCAGCTCTGGAGAGTGTCCGAAGAAATGTTGGGCAGGACTAGAGGGCGTCCCTTTGGGTCGCTTGGTGCTGCTTGATTGTGTTAAATGAATTTATTTGCTGTATGTGTTGCTTTTAGAGACTACAATTAAGCTTGCGTGTAAACAGTTTATAGTGAGGAATCTGAAGCCAGTGGTGATTTGCTGGAGGGCCGAAAACAACCTGTTACTCAGAGAGGAGGGCGCCAGAAGGCAGTTCAGTCGAGGCTGGTTGGAATTTGAGACAGCCTGCTGTTAATGTTGTAAGATACAACAAGTCAAAATAACATTATTATGAATTATTATTATTATTAGGCATTTTTTTCTGATCCGAAGCGGCAGTATTTTAAAGTAAGCATATTTGTGTGCAAAGATCTTGAAAATGGTGTGATCTGTATGATCCAGGGCCACCCTGAGATCTCTCATTTGAGGATGAGTACCTGTATCTCCTTCTGCTTGTGCAGACAGCTCAATCTGAACCTTTTTTCATTTGTTGAAAATTCTTTCTCAGGCCATGAGATCAGGCATCTATTTGGGATGAGTATCTGGCAGGCGGAATGCGCTTGGGGGATGATGTATTTGGGGACAAAGTGGTTCATCTTGTTCTGGGCTTTTAAGATAGCAACTGCGGGAAGAGATCTACTCAGAATGAGGTCCCAGGACACTTGTCTGCCCTTCCTCTTGTCCACAGCCCCTTTGTATAGTGCAGTGTGCATCTTCTTAGGATTATCCTGTTGAGGAGAATTAGCTGAATGCTTTGTGACAAGTTGAGCCCTGCCCTGAGCCTCTGGAGCTCAGCCAGTTGGTAGGGTCAAGGACCAACTGTCCTGATTTGGTAAATGTTAAAACTTGGATAGTCTTGAGTGCACCAGGACAGTTGATCACACCGGGTCCACCTGCTTCAAGAAGCCTGCGCTCATTCCAGGTAGCAAAGGGGTGAGGACCATTCATAAAACAGAGAGGCAGAATGGGTCTCACTCAGAAAGAACCCATAGAGTTGATACTACAGCTACCAGCTCCTGAAAGCAGAAGATGCTGCCCAAGTGTGATGTCTAAAAGCCAAACATCATCTCCTAGTTTCCCTGAACCATGGCTACGTTCTTCTCTCAGGTTGGACAGCTCTGGCTTGGTGGCTCAGACAGTAATTGTCTGGAGATATTCAGCTTGCCAGTTGAATCTTTGGTATCCCTTTCCATCATGACTGTTCTCTGATAGATTCTCCTCTCTTTACCTTGGCCTTTGGATTGGTGTCTTGCTCTCCAAGCCTCCTTTCCTCCACCCCAGCCTTTCCCCTTCAACTCCAGCCTCTCCTTCCTCCACATCAGCCTCTGCTCCTATCCCACCTCTGCTTCTAACTTATCTCTCCTTTACCCATCCCCCCCACTCCTCTCTTCCATGACATCCATACACACACTGGTTTTCTTTTCCAAGTCATGCCATCTCTATCTGGACACTCCCCACGGCCCCCGCCACTGGCTTCCTATGCTCAGGATCCTGCTCTACCTCCCACCCACCTTCCAAATCTGTCCTCCAGGAAGCAGAACAAAAAGCAACCACAGGACTCAGGACTCTCTGCTCAACCCCCTTTCATGCCCCCCTCCCCAGGAACCTCTTGTCTGCCCAGCCTCCCATTCCTCGTCTTCCCACGCCCCTCCTCTAGGAACCCCCTGAGTAAAGCGATTTCCCTTTCTGAGCCTATAGACTCTGCCCCTCACCTCCACCACTGTTTCCCCTTCGCCTTGTGTTGGCAAGGTTCCTGCCCCTGCCTACTCTGAGGCCCTGGGTCATGTCACAGAGCTCCTTAGGATAGGAGACAGAACAAAGGTGTGCAGAACAGCTCTCAAGAGCTTGTGCCGGGGTCCTTAGCAATAACCAGCTGGACTAGCTGTTCAGCTTTCTGGAGAAGGACGTGGACCAAAGGAATGTGCACCTGGGTACTGGTTCTATTATCCAGTTGCTCAGTGCAGGTTATGACATCTGTGGTGTCCCAGATGGGGACTTACATGCATTATCACATCTGTTCCATCAGACAGTGGTTATGACCACTATTTTATAGAGGAGGAAACTGAGACTCAGAGAGGTTAAGCAACTTGCCAGTTGTATAGTCGCTAAGTGGTGGAACTAGGAAAAAATTCAGGAGTGGCCATTGTCTGCCCCCAAATGTAATACAATGCTATGATCTTTCCTATGATGTAGGACAGAGTGTGGGAAGACACAGCTCAATGTGCACGGAGGACACTGAGATGAGAACTGAAGGATAAGTAGGAGGCTCCAGGCAGAGAGAAAGAGAAAGACTTTCCAGGTGGAGGGAACAGTATAAGCCAAGACAGAGAGGCATGAGCGATCTGGTAGTTTTGAGGACATGTTGTTCTGTAATAGGTGGAGAAGCACAGGGAAGAGGGTAGAAAGATAGGCAGAGATAGAAGGCATATTAATGAGTGCTTGGAACCTTTTCAAGGTGGTATGATTTTGTCCCCTGGGGAATCATTGGAGAATTCGGAACAAGCAAGTGACATCATAGCTTTGCAAATTAAGAAGACCTCTGCTGTGAATGAGAGGAGTGGGTGGGATGTATTCTTTCCTCTGAGCTAAGAGAGTTCACTCAGGGTCCTCTTGTGCACCCCACAGCTCCAGCCACCCAAAAAATGAAAGCTGCTCCCAGGGGCAGAGAGAGTGGCGTGGCGCTGGTGGGGAGGCCCTTCCTCCCATGATTCTTGATGTCCTCACACTCATGCCTCTCTGTCAAGGCCCATGAAGCCTCTGGGGAGACATGCTCAGCAGACAAGCCGCTGCTCGCCTGGCATGCCTGAGCTTAAGATGTGGTGGGAAAGAGCAGAGGCCCACTTTTCCAGGGGCTTTGCTGGGCATTGGGTCAGTACTGAAGATACAAGTGAGTGGCCTCCTGTGGCTCTGGCACCCATGGGCTGTTGGCCTGGAGTTGGTCCCCACACCTCTGTGATTCCAGGTGACTCTCGCAGACAGTTCCAGTTATGGCTGCCTTTGCAATTCACCATGGGGTTGGTTTTCTTGGTACCATGGGAGAAACCTTCAGCTAGATGATTTGGCTCTCCTGTGTGGCTTCTGGCATCTTGTTCTGGCTTTGGAAGGGACATCAGTAACAGAAATATTGAGGAGACGTGGGTTGAGGTGGTATCACTGGCTCATACCATTCTTTCATTCAGTACACAAAATGGAGCGCTTATGTGCCAGTTGCTGGAGAGACGAAGGAGCTCAGAGTTCATCGAGCAGGACAGACATGTAAATTTGCAGAGACACATTACATGGGTTGTGGCAGACATTGTTGGAGGATACACTCGGCGGCTAGAGGTCAGCTCTGCCTGGAGTTGGGGAATTGGGTTTCCCAAGGGGGCTTGCAGTATAGTCAAGCAAGTTATGAAAAATTAGCGTTCTTTATTTTTTTTCTGAAAGGATGGGAAGATGAATCACATTTTAGGTAAATATAAAACACAGTTGTGTAAGAAAGCCTGGTGGTGGTGGAGACTCCTGTGAGTTGGGACAGTTGGCCCTTAGTGGGCAGGAGATGGGTTTGGAGTGGGTGGTTGGGGAGGCTGGGAGGTAAGAGCCCAGAGCTGGAGTGCTTCCTATGAAGAGCTGAGGATTTGATGCTTTTTGTGTTCACTGAGACACCATTTGATGTTTCAAAACCAGGGGTGAATAAGATGAGGTGGATCACAGGCTACAAGGGTGATTCCGATGACAGGGTACAAGTGCTTCTTCACCTGGGCTCCACCTTAAAAGATTCTGGCATCAAGCCACTATCCTTAGAGTTTCTGATTTACTTGGCCTGGAGTGGGGCCCAAGTATTGGTCTTTTTTTGTTTGTTTTTCCTTGCGATACTGGGGGTTGAACCCAGGGCCTCCTGCTTGCATGCTCTGCAAGTGCTGGACCACTGAGCTGCACCCTCAGCCCATTTTTTTTTTTACTTTTTGAGACAAGGTCTCGCTAAATTATGCAGACTGTCTCTGGTCTAAAACTTGTGACCCTCCTGCCTCCGCCTCCTGAGCCACTGGGATTACAGGTGTGCACCTCCGCGCCCAGCTGCACTGGTCTTTTTAAGAGCTTCCCAGGTTGTGTGAATATACAGTTGAGATGACAGGCCCTTGGGGACATTTGGCAACATCTGTACACATTTTGGGTTGTCACACCTGAGGATTTTCTTGGCATTATGTGAAGAGAGGCAGATGGTGACATCCTACAATGTGCAGTCAGGCCCCCGCCCCCAACAAAGAGTGATGCCACTCAGAATGTGGACGGTACTGGGATCCCTGGGAAGAGGACACACTGGAGCCTGCAGAAAGATGTCAGTGCAAAGGCAGAGTCTGAAGTCCAGAAAGGGGGTGAGAGGGTGTTCCACAGGGGCAGGAGTTAGTGGGCGGATAAGAGATGTGTCAAGCACAAAAGTAGAATGAGCAGAAGTTAGCCACTGCTGTTCTCAGGCAGGGTCACTTGGAAGGCCTGCTGGGCTGTGGTCAGGATGGGGAGAGCAGATCTGGGGGCAGACAGCCACATACCGGTCAGCCATAATGCAGGTGAGTGTCTTTGTGATGCTAGGGTGAACCCACATTGGTCTATTTGACTCTGCATGGCCAGGCTTATTAGCACGAACACAGCCTCTTCTCAGGAAAATAACCCTGTGGTTCTGGGTCACTTTCCCCTGCTCAATATAGAAAAGTTCTGATTGTTATTGTCCCCTGAGAGGCTTCTTCAGCTTAAAGGAAACTTCCAGCCTGTGAGATCTTCTTGTGTAAGTGACAGCTCCTTATTCCAGGAGCAGCGTGGGCATGGTGGGTGGGATGTCAAA
This sequence comes from Pedetes capensis, assembly GCA_007922755.1. Taxonomy (NCBI): domain Eukaryota; kingdom Metazoa; phylum Chordata; class Mammalia; order Rodentia; family Pedetidae; genus Pedetes; species Pedetes capensis. Next base: position 19,664 of record VMDO01004794.1, on the reverse strand, counting down.
GCCATCAAAGCCATCATTTTTGATTCCTTCTTGATGTTGGAGCCCCTGGCACACCTGCCATCATGCCTCAGCACGTGGGCATCTGAGATAGGACGTGTGGGGCTGACATCCTTCCACCCCTCTCACCCTCCAAAGCAGGGTCAGACAGGGCTCATTAGTGGCCTGGTTATGTGGCATTCGTGTGTTGCCTGGGAATGAGATGGGCTGATTCTTCACCCTTCAGGAGTTGGAAGGCTGATCTGGGAGCAGGGGCATTGAGGGTGGAGGGTAGGAATGGCCGGGGCTCTCCCTCAGCTCCAAAGGGAAACTTGGAGGACACAAGGAGGTGGGTGTGAAAGTTTGCAGCCCTTTTCAGCAGAAAGGTGAGGGTTTCTTGCTGTCTGAAGAACTTCAGAAACAATTCAGAGTCTCTTTGTGAGGGAAAGGGATTGTTCTGACTGAGGATACAACAGAGTCTGCATTAGTCTGCACAGACTGCTGTAACAAAATACCACAGGCTGGGTGGCTTACAGGTCAGAAGTGCATTTTCTCACGGTTCTGGAGGCTGGAAGTCCAGGATCAGGGTGTGGCAGGGTTGATTTCTTCTGAAGCCTCTCTCCTCAGTGTGTAGATGGCTGTCTTCTGTTTGCGTCTTCATGTCATCTCTCCAACTGGTGTCCTAATCTCTCCTCATAAGAACACCAGTCCTACTGAAGTGGGGTCAACCCACATCACCTCGTTTTACCTAACTTATCTCTTTAAAGACTGTATGCCCAAAACTAGATGTGTTCTTTGGTATGCGGGGTTAGGACTTCAATGTGTGATTTAGGGGGACACAATGCATTCCATATCAGATCTCTCAGAGACAGTGCCATGAGTGACAGTCCTGTCGTTTTCTGGTTAGGCACCCGGGGAGACCCCTCAGAGGAATTTATAGGAAGAAAAGCATGCAGAAAAGTGATTGGAACCCCAGTGTGCTGAGCCCCTCACAACATTCCTCAGGCCCACGTGAAGATCCCTGCTCCTGACTCCTAGCGGCTCCTCCTTTCTGTGCAGGGTGACACACCCGCCCCAAGGAAATCTGATTCCCTTCATTGTGATTTAAAAATAACTCTTATTATTCCTCCTCTGAAGGTGATTTTCCAACTCTTAATAACTAGATTTTGTGTGTGTGTGCAAAGACAAGGAATCCAATCTGCTGGCTTTCTGTTGGGGAAACTCAGGTTTCTAACTTTTAAGAGGGGAGTCTCCTTCTTCTCCAATATATGGGCACTCTGTTTCCATGAAATGCTGTTATTTCATCGTGTGTGTGTGTGTGTGTGTGTGTGTGTGTGTGTAATTTATTTTATTATTTTATTTTTTGCAGTACTGGGGGTTGAACCCAGGACCTCACGCTTACATACTTTGCAAGTACTGTAGCACTGAGCTGCACCCGTAGCCTACTTTTTCACTTTTTGAGACAGGGTGTCACTAAATTATGCAGACTGCCTCTGGTCTCAAACTTGTGATTCTCCTGCCTCTGCCTCCCAAGTCACTGGGGTTACAGATGTGCGCCACTGTGCCTGGTTCTCTCTATATTACTTATATAAATGAGTGAATATGTATTATATATTAGTGAATACAGCTTTTCATCTGTCAGTTAATGTGAGTTTGGGGAATGTTGGGCTTTGATATTGAAAAGTCAGGGACTTTTTGGAGTGTTCTATAAATCTGAGACTCATATTTTGCTAAGAACTCTAGAAAGAGTCATTTCTACAATCCTAAGATTTATATGGACGGGCTCAGTTGGTAGAGTGCTGCCCTGCAGACTCTGAGGTCCTGAGTTCAATTCCCAGCACCACAAAAAAATGGGAGAAGAAGGTGGCAATCCATTTCTGAGGCAATCCCAAAACAATCAGCCACTGAAAACCCTATAAAGGTCGCTATGAGTGGGACACAACTTGACCGCACCTAACAACAACAAAGATTTATAAGGTCTTGGATTTATCTCAGTTGGTAGAGCACTGCTCTGCAGTCTCTGAGGTTTGGAGTTCGATTCTCAGCACCACAAAAATGGGAGAAGGAGGTGGCAATCATGAAACAATCAGCCATTGAAAACCCTATGAGGGTTTCTCTGAGTCAGACAGGACTTGATGGCACCTAACGGCAAACAAGATTTATATGCCTATAGCCATACCACTGTGGCATTTGATGCTGTCTGATCTCAGAAGCTAAACAGGGTTGGGCCTGGTTAGTACTTGGATAGGAGACCGCCTGGGAACACCAGGTGCTATAGGCTTGGGAGAAGGACCTGGCATCCCACTCCCAAAAAACAAGCAACCATTGAAAACCCTATGAACAGCAGAGAAGCACTGACAATAGTGTTTCACCTATTGTACCGAGGGTTGCTATGAATTGGACACCAACTCGACAGCACCTAACAACAAGATTTATATGGCTCCTTGGTCCCTTGACCATCCCTGGGAGCAGCCGCCATCTCCCTGTCTCCCTCTCCAGCACCTTCTTGGGCTTGACTCTTTACTTCTCTTTCTGCTGCCAACCCCATGGCTGACCTGTGGGTTGAGCCATTGCCAAGCTCTGACCTTGCAGAAGACTATGGACTGCAGCTTTGGGTGGATCTAAAATGAACAATTTCTATTGTTCCAGCAATTCTGTGAGCTAGGAAAGTGTCCAGACAGATGAGGCATGGAGTCAGTCTTGCCAAGGAATTCCCTCATGCAACTGGGTTTCCCTGGCTGGCTGAGCCATTGGCCTGTGCTTGGGAGAAGCCTTGGCTATGCACCTGATCTCAGCCTGTTTTTTGACCTCTCGGTCCAGCTGCGAATGCTGGCTTTGCAATGAAGACTGAAGTAGGAAATTTCAGCTCTCACTGAGTTTTGGCATCGTCCCACACTCCTTGGGAAGCACGGAGCCTTCCAGTTTTAGAAGCAGGCTTGCCAAGTGGGAAGTAACAGGTAGAATTTTCTGGTTCAAGGCTTCCCTGAATGACCTTTGACCTCCAGCACAATGGGGTGCATTCCCACTAGCCTTGGACCAGTGTCCAGTGTCAGTCTTTCCGCTTGCCTGGGAGGAGAGGTTCAGGGGCTTCTCACCCCATCCCTCCCTTGCGATGCAGCCCTGTCCTCCCTGTCTAGGGAAGCTCTGCCCACCCTCTCTGCACACTTTTTGGGACCACCTCAGTCACCTCCCCCCTCTGTCTAGTATTCTAATCAATATCCTCCTTATCTTGGGGGGAATACTTCAGTGTGCAATTGCTATGTCATAAATATTTACTTTGTACATAGCAAGTCCTAAATGCTTTCCGTGCTTAATCTCATTTACTCTTCACGACATCCCTGTGGTGAGATAGATTGTAATATCTCATTTTATGGAGGAGTGAGTCTTAGGAACAGTTAGCATTTTTTTGTTTTTGTTTTTGCTTTATTTGGTGTTGGGGACTGAACCCAGGACCTGATGCATGCTAAGTGTGTGCTCTGTCAGTGAGCTACAACCGTTGCTCCCACATTTAGCAATTTGCTAAATCTTTCTGGTGCTTCTAAATTGGAGCAGGAATTTGAACCAAGCTCTCTCTGCACCCACATCCATTGCTTTTGTATTAGATAACTCTCTATTTTCATGTAATAGTCTCTGAAACTCGCTGAGGACTAAGAGTGTCTTTGACCTTGTTTTATCCCCAATAGCACTGGGCACTTAATTCATGCTCAATAAGTACCTATATTTGTTTTGGTATTCGATCTGGGCTTTTGTCCCTGGGTATCTAAACCTAGCCCTAGATGGAGAGTTTAAAAAATGCATTAATTGTATGAATGCTACTGGCATTAATGAATATAAACATATAATTGTTTTTGTTGTTGTTAGGTGCTGTTGAGTTGGTGTCTGACTCATAGTGACCCTATGCACAATAGGTGAAACACTATTGTTAATGCTTCTCTACTATTCATAGGGTTTTCAATGGCAGATTATTTTTGGGGAGTGTGTTGCCAGGCCCTTCTCCCAAACCTACAGCACCTGGTGTTCTCAGGCGGTCTCCTATCCAAGTACTAACCAGGCCCATCCCTGCTTAACTTCTGAGATTTGACGGGATTGATTGCAACAGAGTTATGGCTGCAAGTGTAGCCTACAATTAACAAGCTCTATATTTACCAAGCATCTATCGTTGTGCTTATACAGGTTAAGCATCTCTAATCCCAAAAACCAAAGATCTGAAATCCAAAATGCTCCAAAATCTGAAAGTTCTTGAGCGTCAATATGATGCCCCAAGTGGAAAAGTCCGTACCCTGGAGCCTTGTTTCATGCCTGAAATTATTAAAACTATTATATAGAATTACCTTTAAGCTATATGTATAAGGTGTAAATGAAGCAGAAATGACTTTCGTGCTCACATATAGTTGGGTCCCATCACTAACATATGTCATGTCTATGAAAATATTCCAAAATCTGAAAAAAAAAATCCAAACTCCTTTTTGTTCCAAGCACTTTGGATGAGAGGTGGTTTATCTATATATATTAATGCTTCTAGATCATATATCTCCCCTTATAAAGCATTCTTATACAGTTACTTAGGCTGAGATTTAGCTCAGTTGGTAGAGCGATGCTCTGTAATCTTTGAGGTCCTAAATTCGATTCTCAGCACCAAAAAAATGGGAGAAGGTTGCAACAATCTACTCCTAAGGCAATCCCAAAACAATTAGCCATTGAAAACCCTATGAGGGTTGCTATGAGTCAGACACGACAGCACATAACAACAATAACAACAACATACAGTTACTTAATTAGATTTGATAGCTTTATAATCCATATCAATTAGTGGGACACATACTATGGTGGTCTTCATTTTATGGAGAAGGAAGGAGATCTGGAGAGGTTAAGGAAGTTGCCCAGGATCCTTAAGTTAGGAGAAAAAAGAAACTCTATGGAGGCTGTGAGAGCTTGAGGTTTTTTTCTTCTGACTACAAACAACTTCAAAGTGTAAAAGAACTTTGTTCATCATAATGGGTCATGCAGTGTTGGGAAGGTTATTTTGTTGAATGACAGGAGAATAATGGGTGATGTTACCAAGTGAGTGAATTAAAGGGGAAACAGGTGAATTGGGAAGCTCTGCTACTTTGGGTAATGGCTAGGACGTGGACAGGCTGGGCTTGCAGTGCAGCCTTCCACGGGAGTCTGGCCAGGTGTGCACAGCTCCCAGACCTCAGGAGGAAGCTTCAAGCCAGTATAGGCATGGGAAAATTCTCTGTTTCTATGTGCTGGCTCCTGTCCTTCAGGAGCTTCTGACTCCTGCTGCCCTTCAGCCCAGGAGACCTGTTCCCTCCTTCCTTTCTGCTTTCTGCTGCCCACTTCCTGCTCATTTTGTAGGATTTCCTTCAGGAGCGCTGCCCTCTTGACCCCCTGCAGGTGCTGTTGCGTTCTCATGGTCTCGTGGATTCCCTTTGGTCACTGTACTTCCAGTGTTGTCCTGTGGTATCCTGATATAGTTGTTCCCCACTTATCCACAGTTTCCTCTTCCTCTGTTTGTTACCCTTGATCAACCTGGGTTTGAAAATTCTATGTGGAAAATTACATATCGAGAGGGAGAGAGAGAGAGAGAGAGAGAGAGAGAGAGAGAGAGAGAGAGACAGAGAGAGAGAGAGAGAGAGAGAGGTGCTGGGATGAGATATAGCCCCAAGGGCATGTCCCCCACAATTAGGTCCCATCTCCTTAGTTTCCATCACCTCTCAATAGCCTATCAAATTATGAACCCATCAACGGATTAATCCATTGATAAGGTCGGAGCCCTCAAGATCTAATCACCTCCCAAAAGCCCCTCATCTGAACACTGCTACACTGCTGCACCAAGCCTTCAATACATGAGCCTTGGAGGGACATCTTGGAACCAAACCATAGCACTACTGTGCCTAATTTACAAATTAGGTATGTATGTTGTTGTTTTTAGGTGCCATCAAGTCATGTCTGACTCATAGCAACCCTTATAGAGTTTTCAATGGCTGGTGGTTTCGGGATTGCCTTGGGAGTGGATTGCCCCATTCTCCCATTTTTGTGGTGCTGGGAATTGAACTCAGGACCTCCGAGACTGCAGAGTGGTGCTCTACCAACTGAGCTAAATCCCAGCCCTATATATATGTATAAGATATACATATTATATATGTATGTAAGTATGTGTATATGTATATATGTATAGGAAAATCCAGCATATATAGGATTTGGTACTATCCGTGGTTTCAGGCATCCACCAGGGGTCTTGGAATGCACCTCTTATGGGTGAGGGGATGACCTTAGGAGGTGGTGAGCTCTTGGGTTCAGGGACCATGGATGCTTCTCTTTGGTTTCCCAGAGTCACCACAGTTGTACCTGGTTGTTGAAGGACTGATGGACCCTTGGCAAACACAATGAAGCAGGGGGTTCACATCAAGTTTGGAACCTTGGCACATGAGCCTTGGTCACCATCAGTCACAAGCACCAAATAACAAGAGAAACACACCCATGTTATCTCTTTTGAGTAGTGGAAAATATCCAGTTTGTTTTAAAATATCCTTCAGTTGATTTTATTTTCATTTGATTTTTTCAAGTGGAAAATATTTTGACTCAGGGTCCTGCTAGGTAGCCCAGGCTGGCCTCTAACTCCCAGTTCTCTTGCCTCTACCTCCTGTGGGCTGGGACTACAAGTGGGCACCACCATACTGCATGGAAAATATTTTTTTTAACAGTAAAAATCAAAAACAGCTCTAAAGATAATTAGGGCTGCCCTTGTGCTGTCTTCCTGCAGTTCAATCTTCCTTGGGCAATTTACTGATTTTCTTTGGTTTCCACACTCTCTTAGATATTCGTAACTTTCCAATTCATGTCTTCAACTCTCATCTCTTCTAAACTTGGGGTGGTCATTCCTAGGTACCCACCAGATATCGTGAGTCTCTCAGCAGTCCTTTTCAGCCCCATGCCAAAGCTCAAGCATGGACTTCCAGAAGGTGCTCCTCCTTCTGCACAGTTTTGTTTCCTTCCTCCCAGCCCTTCCCTCCTCTCTGATCCCCTCTCCTCCCCTCCATCTTTTCTTTTTGTAGTGCTGGGGATGGAACCCAGGGCCTTGTGCATGCCAGGCAAGTGCTCTATCACACTGCATGCTACACTCTAGCCCTTTTGTATTTTCTATGGCAATTCTGGCCATAAAAGTTCATAAACCTTGGCATTATTCTCTGCCGTCCTTGCTTAACTACCCAATCACTTGCAAGTGCACTTAAGTCTTTCTCCATTAAGGCTCTGAGAGCCATGCTTCCTTACCATCTTCCTGGCTGCTGTCTTCATTTATTTAATTTAGTTTTATTATTATTATTTGTTGTGGTACTTGTGGGTTGAACCCAGGGCCTCACAAATACTTTGCAAGTGCTCTATCACTGGGCTGCCATTGCAGCCCATTTTTTAAATTTTTTATTTTGAATCAGGGTCTCACTAAGTTACAAAGGCTGCCTCTGGCCTCAAACTTGTGATCCTTCTGCCTAAGCCTCCTGAGTTGCTGGGGTTACAGGCGTGCACCACACACCCGGCCTGCCTTCATTTACTCATTAATTCATGCACCATGTATTTGTTGAGAACCACCTATGTGTCAGGCACTCTTCCGGGTAATTAGAATATGTTGTTGTTGTTGTTAGGTGCCGTCGAGTCGGTATCCGACTCAGAGCGACCCTCATAGGGTTTTCAATGGCTGACTGTTTCGGGATTGCCTTGGGAGTGGATTGCCAGGTCCTTCTCCCATTTTTGCGGTGCTGGGAATCGAACTCAGGACCTCAGAGACTGCAGTGCAGAGCTCTACCCACTGAGCTAAATCCCAGCCCCCAAATAGCAGGGAGCAAAATCAGACAGCCCTTAAAAAGCCTACTTCCCAGGAGCGAGGGAAGGTGCACAATAAACAATTTAATAAAGTGGCAAATCTCTTCGAATGTCAGAAGGCGAATGCTATAGAAGAAGCAAGCAGGGGATCAGGACAGTCAAGGGTGCTCAGGTTGCAGCTTTGAGTAGGGTGGCCAGAGTGGGTCCCTGGGAATATCAGAAGAGGAAGGAGGCAAAGGACTGAGCCAAGTAGCTCTCTTGGGAAGAGTGGTGCAGGAAGAGGGAACCGCCAGAGCAAAGGTTCTGTGGCAGGCTAGGAAGGTGCTCGCCATGGTCAGGAGCAGCAAGGTGGCCAGTGTGGCTGGATGGGAGGGAGCCAGTGGGCAGTGGTGGGAGAAGAGTCAGAGAGGAAGGCAGTTTCAACCACATAGCCAGAGGGTGTCCTTGCCATTCACACTGAAGGAAATGGCCCTGGCAGTGCTATAGCCAAGCAAAAGAAATCCAGGAACTATTCTAAAGGACGTGGAAGGCTGTGGGTCAGAGTAGCAAGGATGGTCACCCCACTGTTTCCTGCCTAGACTGCTGCAGTAACTTGGAATGGGCCACTCTACTTTTTTCTGCCTTGGCAAACCTCTTCACACATTGATGTTCTCTTTGTCTGCACATGTTCAAAATGCTCTCCAATGGCAGCTGCTGGAACAAAACCCAGAATCCAGGAGTGGTGTGCAAGGCTCTCTGTGACTTGGTTCTCCCCCTCCCCACCATTCCAGCTTCGTCTTTCTGTCTCTGTCCCTCACAGTCACTGGGCATTTCTGTCCTCCCGTTGCCTGTGCATGTGGTCCTCTCTTACTTTCTGTGGGGCAAAATCACCTTCTGTTTAGGCCCATCTGTTCTTAAAAGCCTCCCCAGACTCTACAGTTCAGAGTATATCGCTTCCTGGTGAGGGAGGCTGTTGGGTCTATGAAGCACCCGCCTACTTCCTCTTGACTCCTTGGTGCCCTTAGTACTTCCAGTTGCCTGTAGTTGCTGGGTTTCCATACTTCTGATTGATTGTAGCTGCTCAGTGAGGGTCTGGCTCCTGCACCAGGTTGGAAGCCTCTGGCGTTCCTCTGTCTCTTTGGATCTTGCTTGGTGCTGTGAAAAGCTTCTGGAATGGTTGTGTTCAGTTGGCTTTTCCTGTTTTGTCTTGCAGATTGAAGCACTTGTGAAGGACATGCAGCACCCAGAAACAGGGGTCAGAATGCAGAACCAGAGGGTCTTGGTCACCAGTGTCCCTCATGCCATGACAGGTAATATAGCTTGTGACTTGGTCTTGACCTGGAACAGACCTTACAAGGGGATTGGCAAACTAGGGCACAGAGGCCAAATTTGGCCCACAGCTCATGTTTATAAATAAAGTTTTATTGGAACACGTCCATGTCTACTTGCTTATGTATTGTCTGTGGAATTATATGACAATGGCAGTGTTAAAATATATAGCTGTGTAGAGACTGTTGGATAGCCCAAAGAACTGAAATATTTACTACCTAGCCCCTTACAGAATAGATTTGCTGATTCCTGAACTATGGTTTTCTTTTGAGGAAAGGGTCAGAAAATGAGAAAAGGACTCCGTAGGTCATTTGAAGCATTCTCCTGGGAGTTGTCTTAGAAACTTTTACTGTTGTTTTTTTGTTTCCTTGTTTTATTTTGTTTTAATAAAATCATGTAGCAGTGGAGGGAAAAAAGAGTGTGTGTGTGTGTGTGGGGGGGGCTTTTACCTTGCTGTACTCTTCCCTACCTTCTAATTCACACTCAGACACATGAGGATGGAGCCTCTGGCTCCTCTCTGTGTGGGGTTAAAAGACCTGCAGAACATCACATGAAGATGTTGATAGGAGGGAGGTGGTGGGTAGCAGCATAATGATGTACTTTGGTTCTGGAAAGTAAAATGGGGACTCTTTAGGGATGGGGGAAAGAGAGGAGTGGGAGGCAAGAGGGAGGACAAGAGAGGGTAATGGGGGGTGACTATGAGCAAAGTACATGATATACATGTGTGAAAAGGTCATCATGAAAACTATTATTTTGTCTACTAATTCAAAAACAAAAAACAAACAAACGAACAAAAAAGCATGCATGCCTTTTGGTTACTCTGTTACCTGTGCTATATGCTCTTGCTCTGGTAGTAAAGAGTAGGTATCACACCAAGGCCTGTGGCCTGAAGAAACAGCTGGCTTCTCCAAGCACAAGCTGCGATTACCCTTTTGAGCCCTCCATCTCGATCCTGCCCATGAGCTTAAGGAGTTTTCCCTAGGCTCCCTAGTCTTTCTGATGCTTTGGAACTCAGGGGTTGAACCCAGGGCCTCACATATACTTTGCAAGTGCTCTGCCACTGGTCTGTACCCCCAGCCCATTTTTAATATTTTTATTGAGGCAGGGTCGTGCTAAGTTACGAAGGCTGCTTTTGGACTCAAACTTACGATCCTCCTGCCTCAGCCTCTTGAGTCTGAGGGGTTACAGGAATGTGCCACCCCAGCCGGTGAGGCACCCCAATCTTACAGAGGCTCGCTGCCTCTCAGCTTCCCCTCCCTTCTGACTGCTTGGAAGGAGGGGTACCACCCCTAAGGAAAGTGTGGCTCTGGGTTCTTTGGGTGCAAGCAGGAGACGACTGTGGCTTGTTGGAGGAAAGGGGAATGGTTGGAATGCTGCAAGCCAGCTCTGGCAGGAAAGGGGACTACTTGAGAAAGTGGGGTCATAGTATTCCTGGGCACCCAAAGAGCGGGGACGATGTGTGGGCTTTTCTGGTTGCTCCTGTTCTCCTCATCATTTAAGAGGCACTGGGTGGCAGTTTTTGAAAGCATCCCGGGCCCCCATCCCCTCCCTGCCTCTGGTTGTCACTAATAATTTCTGGCTTGAATTCATTAGTTCTGGACTGCAGGCCCTTCAAGGGGAAGTGTCTTGATTACCTGGGTAACAGCGTAGCTGGGTGAAAGCCGTGGCTAATAGCATTTACTGAATGCGTGAAGCCGTCCTGGTCTAACACTCTGCATAGAGCACAGGGGTTCAGTCCTTCACCTGCCCTGTTAGAGCTGTCTCTGGTTTCTCATTTTAGAGCAGGAATAGCAATCCCTGTCTGAGAGAAAGTTTCTAAGAGTGAAATGAGATAGTGCTGAGCAAGGGCCCAGCATATGGCAGATGTTAATGGGTGGCCATAGACAGCACTTACCCGCGCTGTGTCTGTTAGTGCGCACGATAAAGTCGGGGTGGATATGACCACCATCTTTTTGCACATGGGGCCATGGAGATGTAAAGAGGTTCAGGAACTTGTCTCCACATCACTAAGCCCTGGTGAGCTTGGATTCAAGCCCAACTCTGGACTCCAGAGTCCATTTTATCCACTGTTACTATGTATGAGCTGCTTTCTTTCCTTGCAAATGAGGTACACCTGGTTTCTGGAGTTGGGCAAGGCCACCCACTCAGCCATGTCTTCCCTTATTTCTCTTGTCTGGGTGAATTCCAGCTGGTGTAGAAACATCACAGGGAGGAGCCTTGGTCCTGCCCTGGCAGCACAAATGGCTGTGCAACTTCTCAGATGGCAGGGGACCAGGGCTTCCTGGAATGGAGATGGCTAATGTGGGAGCCTGAGCAGCCTGCCATACTGCCAGCACAGACCATGTTGTGTGGATGCTGCTGGCACCCTAATCTCATTTTGTCTATTTCGGGAAGCAGTCAAGTGGATGAGAAAGCCCTCAGCTCCCCGCTGGAGAGTGCTAATCAGTCTTCCTGGGCCTGTCTCTCAAGCTGATGCCACTGTGAAGCCTTTAAAGAGAGACTGGGGGAGAGGGGTGGTTGGTCGACATATCAGGCTTAGGATCTCAGGTGGTTTGGGCTGAAGGATTTTGCTTTGGAACAGCCAGCCAGGGGTGAATCAAAGGTAAGAGCCACAGAAAGGGCACCCACTGAAAGCAATAATGGTGGTGTGTAGGTGCCAATAGAGACAACAGCTGGACATCTGCACCTGAGGAGGTGGACTCCAAGGGAAGAGATATGGGTTGACCACATGTAGCCATAGCTGAAGGCAGGTAATGAAGCTCAGGGAGCATAAGTGGATCAAAAGGACCTGGAGGGCACCAGAAGAAAGGCTCCTTCCCCTCTTCTGAAGTGGAAATAAGGGAAGACATGACTGTCCTGCACAAGGACATGGCAATAGGGTCTAAAAACCTGACTTCTTCCTTTGCAGGGTTTTTTAGCCAATTCCCATGCAGGCCTTTGGAAAGCAGGCTGAGGTTGCTGGAAAATGTGGCCATTGGCATCTGCAAAATGGTATCTGAGTTGAAGGGCTTGGGTCCAGGGCACCTTGTCTTTTGTCTGAGATGCCACTGTACTTCTCTGGTTATGCGGCCAGAGTCCCAGGCTGGGGAGGATGCTCGGAGCCTCCATGGCAGTAGCTCTGGACTTGGCAGGGGAACTCGGCTTAGATAAGTCTAAATCCACATTCTCTCTTGCTTTGTTCCTGCCCGCTGCATCTGCCTATTTTCATGCCAGTTTTCACTCTGCATTGTTCCCAGGCAAGCCCCTAAGATTTGCAGGGCCTGAGGCAAGAGTACAAAGGGAACCCACATTCCATCATCCAAAGTTATACATCTACCTACAACATAGTACTAAAATAGGTTCCCTCCTCCTACTCTGATGAAAAGTACCTTTGCAATAACCTGAAGAGCAGGTTCAAATTTAGAATTCTGTGGCTCCTTAGCACCCTACCTGGGAACCTGGGGTGTAGGAGAGCCAGCTCTCCCCTCAGCCACCCTTCTCTCCCCATCTGATTTACTCCCAGGTGTCCAAGCTCCATCCAGAGCCCCTCAAGCTGGCCTTGGGTCTGTTTGGGTTTTCAGTGTTTAGACTTAGACTGTTTGCTGTCTAGTTTATGAATGATGGTCCACACACAAATCATTGTATGGTGAAAGATAAGTATAACAAGAGAGGTAAAGATAGAGTGTGTGTGGGAGAAGTTAACCTGCAGCCATACCACTGTGGCATCCGATCCTGTCACATCTCAGAAGCTAAGCAGGGTCAGGCCTGGTTAGTACTTGGATGGGAGACCACCTGGGAACACCAGGTGCTGTAGGCTTGGGAGAAGGACCCGGCAACCTACTTCCAAAAGTAATCACCCATTGAAAAAGCTGTGAATAGCAGAGAAGCAGTAACAATACTATTTTGTCTATTGTATGTATGGTTGCTATGAGTTGGACATCGACTCGATGGCACTTAACAACAACAGGGGGAGTTAAGTTACAAATTTTGCTGATCATTGGTGGCCCTGAATTTCAGGCTGCACAGTTTGAACTGGATACATGAGTAGGATGGAGTCTCTGAGGATTTTGGGCAGATGAGAGAGAAGATCCGAGCTGAGCAGAGAGAAGACCAAGCAGGCAACCAGGTGGAAGAGGGCATGGTCGTCTTGGGATTGGTTAGGAGGCCATGGTGATAACCACATACTTCCCTGTTTTGCAGGAGGAGATGTTCTACAATGGATCGTCCAGCGCCTTTGGATCTCCAATCTGGGTGAGGGTTTTCCCGGCACTTAGTTATGGTTGACTGCTGTGTACACAGCACCAAAGGGGGACTAAATGGAGGCTTTGCTGGTGTCTCTAAGAACTTTACATTTTAATTAGAGAGACATGATCTTCATGCATAAAACTAGAATCAAAGGCAAAGGCATGGCAATTGGGGACAAAGTAGTTATTTTACGTAAAATATTGAGGGCATGTAAACAATAGGTGGAATTAGGGAAGATTCAGTCAAGAAAGACTTCTCAGAGGGTGGACTGCATGTGCCTGGTCTGGAAAGAAGTGATGCTCATGAATTAGTGAAAGGCAGCAAAAAGGGCCTTCCAGGAAGGGGACACTAGCAAGAGCAATAGTGTAGGGATGGAACAAACAGGAAATGGAGAAGTGAAATTGGGAATCATGACATCAGCTGGATATGGAGGTCATGGCAGGATAGAGTATACCTGGCCTGTTTTCAGGTTCAAGTTTTATCTAGAGATTGGTGTGAGGAAGGCATGGGCAGCTTTTGAGCCTGGCAGTGTGGCTGATAACTGTATTAAAGCTGGGATATTTAGTGGCAACTTGTAGGATGGATTGGAGCAAAGGGATCTGGGGACCAGACTTCATATTAGTAAAAAGGCTGTTGGTATAACAAGGCATAAAAACTGAGGGTCTGGTCTGTGATAGAGGGAATGGGGCTTGAAGAGGGAGCGGTGGGGTGGAAGGCTTCCCAAGCTTTGGAGGATGGGATAGGATGTGTGTTGGGTCCCTGGGCAGGCTGTTCCTGGAGGCCTGGAGGGCTGGAGCTCCTCTGGAGGTTGGAGAGTTGCTACTTCCTTTGGTGCTTCTGAGCAAGAAATAGGAAAGGTTTCCTTTAATTGACGTAAATCCAGAAATAAAGCATGGCTTTCAAACAAGCTGGGGTGAGGGGAAGTTGAAGGAAGGTGGGTAACAGCTGAAGGATCTGGATGCAGGTAGAGGTGTGCATGGGATAGTGACAATAAACATGGCTCCTTCCTTTTTTCACTTTGAGTGTGGACGAGTCTGTTGGTCAAGCAGAGATGTTTTCTAACTACTCCTGTGGTCTTTTACAGACCCAGAGAGCCTATAGATGTTTCTCTAGGACATCCCCAACCACAACTCCCAAGTCTCTTGCAGTGGGACACCTGTGGCACCTATTAACATTCAAGTTGGCTGGTTCCCATCCAGACTTACTGAGCTGTCACTCCTGGGGACACAACCTGGGGAATCATCTTTTTAGCATTCTCCCCAGCCCCGTCCATGCCAGGCCACCGTCAAGTTCAGGAAGCACTGTGCTGCTTTTGGGTGCTGTGCTGGTAGGATGGGGCACTCTCCTGGAGTTTGCTGTGTGACATCTGGACTGTGAGCTCCTGCCTTTGGCCTCTGCTGTTAACATCTGTGTTGAACTGCTCTTTCCCAGAGGCGCAGAACTTGGGAAACTTTATTGTCAAGTATGGCTACATTTATCCTCTGCAAGACCCCAAGAATCTCATTCTCAAGCCTGACAGCAGCCTGTACCGATTTCAGGTGAGTTTTGGCCTTGCCCTTGAGAGTTAGTTTGGGGTTGACCTTATTTCAAAAGGTCATTGCTTAGCCTCATATCTTCACAAATCAGGAATTTAGAAATGGTGGAGGAGGATAAGGTGGTTTTATTTCTCCCATCCCTAGGCTGTGGGTCTATGAGATTCAATCCAGTGGCTAAGCATGGTCTTCTTGATCTCTTTTGCAGACGCCATATTTCTGGCCTACCCAGCAGTGGCCAGCAGAAGATACAGATTATGGTAAGTGCTTC
Organism: Pedetes capensis; assembly: GCA_007922755.1. NCBI lineage: Eukaryota > Metazoa > Chordata > Mammalia > Rodentia > Pedetidae > Pedetes > Pedetes capensis. Next base: position 4,532 of record VMDO01004794.1, on the reverse strand, counting down.
GCCCTCTCCTGTGCTTTTGCTCTTGCTTAACACATTGCTTATTTACTTGCTGCATTTTGGTGACATTTGCCTTGCTGTCATCACGACCTTTATGTCAGCTCACATCTGTATTGGGGGTGTCCCCAGGGGGAAGGGACCAGGTTGACTGAGCTTCATCTCCAGCACTCTGAGCGCAGCAACTTCATGCAGAGGGAGGCTGCCAAGGGGCTTTTCAAATAGGATGATGATGGAAAATGTCACTGCTTTCTTTCTCAGCCATCTATCTGGCCAAGCGAAATATCAAGAAGAAAGGGATTTTAGAAGAATATGAAAAGGTACAGAGATGTTTTCAAGTAGAGCTTGTTATAATGGCATGGAATATTATCATGAGCTATTGCTCCCCTCGTCCCCACGTTACTATATCCATCTCTACCCTCATCATCCATCCACCCACTGATTTATTTAGAAGCAGCTCACTGAAGTTAAATTCTTCCTGTGTCCTACTTCAGTTTCCTGTGCTGTGATTTAGGTCCTTGTGTCAGTGGCCATTGGACCCATAGTGCCTAGCTTGTTCCTTTTGCTGTTCCAAAATAATATGACTTAATTAATATGTATAATAACAGTTAGTTCCTTATGAATACATTCAGACTTGAGTATATGATGCAAAAACAATTGCAGAGACTTGTTTTAGGCTGAGTGAATTTGATTTCCCAAAGAATACACCCGAGCCTTCAAAAGGCTAATATTTCTTATAGAGGGTAATAATTTTGTGGTGTTTTATTTTTTAAAAAACAAGTATATGTATGTATATATGTATATATGTATGTATGTATGTATGTGTTATAGTCCTAAGGAGGTTGACCCTAAGGCCTTGCACATGCCAGGCAAGTGCTCTATCATTCCTATTCTCTTTTTTATTTTTTTAAGACAGGGTCTTGCTAAGTTGCACAGGTTGCCTCTAGGCTTGAATTCATGATCCTCCTGCCTCAGCTTCCTGAGTTGCTGGGATTATAGGTGTGCCATGATGCCCAGCATTAAAAATGTGTTTTATCCAGAGAATTTTATTTGAAGATCATCTTATGCTATTTATAAGATAAAATGAAACTTCCTCCACTTTTAAAAAAAGTTTTACCTTTGTGGATTAAAAAAATTATTTTTTAAATTTCTAAATTATTATTATTTTATTATGGATTATTATATAAATTATATAATATGTATCTATTATTATTATTTTATCATTATTATTATTATTATTATTATTATTATTATTATTTTGTATGTGTGACAGAGTCTCATTACATGGCTCAGCTGGTGTAGAACTTGTTATGCAGTGAACTAGTGGTCCTCTTTTCTCTGCCTTCTTGAGTGCTGGGGTTACAGGTGTGCACCATTGTGCCTGGCAGGTTTTTTAAAATTGTACTTGTGTATTGCTTGTACAAAATAATGGGTTTCATTTGATATTTTCATACATACTTTGTGGAATTTTGATGTTCCATTGTTGAATATTGAGCTTCCATGTTCTTTCCCACCTCCTGACCTCTGTTCCTAGTCAGATTTGGGATACAGTTATTTTAAACAAAATCAAACCAAACTAAGGACAGCAGGGCTTGTAGTGATGGCTTCTGAGAATTCCACGCTAGCACTTGAATGAATGTCATTGTGAAGCTGGGGCAGAGACCCAGCTGCAGGGAGCCAGGGACATGTCATCTGTGGCTTAGGGCTCTTTGTTGGGCTGCATTGGGTCGATTTTATGGGACTCATTGTTTTTATTTTTATTTTCCCTCTCTAGGAAAATTATAATTTCTTGAACAAAAAAATTAACTACAAGTGGGACTTTGTCATTATGCAGGCCAAAGAGCAGTACAGGTGAGTGAAAGGGGGTCACACCTGTCCTCTGCTGGTCTCTCCTGTCTCCTTCCTTCTTTGTTTTCTCGTATTAATGGAACCCTTTCTTGACTGTACAGGTGCCACACACTGGGCTGGGTATTGAGAATAAAAGGACACCATGCAGTAGGTCAGGCACAGGAGTGAACAGGCCGTGATGCAGCTGAGAGACGAGGGCCACTTGGCAGGGTTTGCAGAGGGAGCTGCAGAAATGGCATTGAACCCAGAGCTGCACTAGATGTGCCAGGGGAAGGATGGTGATGGTGGGTACAGAGCAGAGATGGAGTGGGAGGAAGGGTGGTCCAAGCAGGCAGACCTGGAGCCTGGAGGCAGGACATAGCCCCCGCAAGCATTTCCTGGGGCTGGAGCAGACTATGGAGCGTAGAGTGGGCAAAAGTTAGTAAGACTCTCACTGCAGGTCTTAGCAAGAGCAGGCCGTAGGAGGCCTTTGTGCTGAGGGCCACATGGAGCCAGAGAAAGATTTTAAGCAAGGAGGAGAGATAGTCAGATGGAACTGTTCACAGCCCCCTTGCATTTGCCTGAGTTGCTCTCATTGGAATCAGAGCCCAGATCCTGTGGGGTGCTCGGCCTTGTCAGTGGGAACCAGGTGTAAATATTGGGGACAGGGAGGAGTGGGGAGAGTGTACCAGGGAGGATGAGGTCAGGCCGTCATAACAGACAGCCTCCAACTCTCAGGGGCGAGACTCGGCAAGCTTTATTTTTCATTCACATTCATGTCCACTGTAGGCCACCTGGGGCCCTGACTCGCTTTGCCTCACTCCAGGACCCATTTGGAAGGGTCCACACCATCTGGGCTCTGCCCATTGCTATAGCAGGGAATGCAGGGCCTGTGCAGATCAAAGTGACACCTGTCACCTGTGCTCATCATTTATTGGGCAAAGCAGGTCAGATGGTTATGCTCAGCTTCAAAGGGCAGCGAGTGGCCATGTCCAATCCTGCCTGGGGCCTGAAAAGTGGGAGAGCCTAGGACTATCTGGTTATCTGCTCTTGTGATCATTAAGATGGATGATTCCAGTTGGCTCGGCCTCACTCATCCTAACAGATCTGGATCTTGGAAAGTCTAGGCTTGCTAGTGCCTGGCTGGGCTGCATGACAGACACTTGATTTTCAGGAAGCAGCCGAGGCTGCGGAGGAGGGATGAGCCTTGCTATACCTGAATACTAGTGTAGCAAAAATAGGCCTCCTAATGGCAAAGTGGCTTCAGTGCCCGCCATGGGGCGTTAATGAGAGAGCTGTCCCTGCTCTTTAGCCACTGCCATGTTGGTACCCAGGCACATTTGAACAAAATACCACGGGAGTAGCTTCCTAGTCTGTTATAGCTTGAATTTGTTTACAAGGCTTCATTTGGTGTTCTTGAGTGCTGTCTCGTTTTAGGTTGGCATGGAGGAAATGCTTAGAGTTGTCATTATTGTCACCCCTCCATGGGGAAACCGAGGCTTTAGAGAGGTTAAAATTTCATGGCCAAGGTCACTTGGTGAGACAGTGGCAGAGGACTTGGGCTGCTGTGCTGTTAGGTGGCATCAACTCATATGCGACTCATAGCGACCCTTACAGGGTTTTCGATGGCTGACTGTTTCGGAATTGCCTTGGGAGTGGATTGCCACATCCTTCTCCCAGTTTTGTGGTGCTGGGAATTGAACTTGGGACCTCAGAGACTGCAGAGCAGCGCTCTACCAACTAAGCTAAATCCCAGCCCGGGCTTGGGCTAGAATGACTTAATTCCATTTGGTGTACCGGTTTTGCATTCCTAATGGGTTTCAGCCCTGGACTGGGCCCCAGGGACTCAGAGATGGAGATATGCCCGCCCCACTGGCCCCCTCCATGTCCTCCTCCATCTCTGGGCTCTGCACAGCACAATCTCAGCCAGTGAGGGGACCACAAACCCTGCCATAGCCTTCCGGGGTCCTTGTGGTGCTCCTGTAGCTCAGAGCTGGTCTGTCTCCCCTGTCATGCCCTAGGTAAATCTCTGGGCACCCAGCCTCAGGGCCCCCCCTCTATTCACTGCTAGGTGCTGTAGGGAGGGCCCCTCCTAAGAGACTCCCTCCTTCAGAGATGCTGGCTTTGCCCACTAATTCCACAGCTTTCCTTAAAGGCTGCTTTAGGTTTCAGGTCCCATCTCACAACTAGGTGGACCATGTGGGTCTCCCACGGGGAGGGTTTCTTTCTGTGTCACCCCGAGCCACCTCTTCTGAGTTCCAGACTCAGCCTCCGTCTGCCTGCTCCTGCTGGCAGTCAAGGTCATCACCACACCTCACTTGTCTGTATTTGAATGCGCCTCTCCCCACTTTCCTAGCCAGTTCCTCCACTATCACCCATTTCAGTGCAATGAACAGCTATCCACCCGTTTCTTCCTGGCAATGTCCCATGTATATTACTTGGGCCTGTTGCTGCCCCTGGCAGAATCCCTCCCACTAAGTGTGACTCCTGTCTACTTCCACTGCCCCCATCCAGGTGGAACTAACCCTGCTGTCAGTGATATGACCATGGCAGTGTCCTCTCTGCTGCCTCTCTGCTTTTGTCTTCCTCCCCACTGTTTTTTTTTTCAGTGCTGAGGATTGAACCCAGGGCTTCATGCATGCTAGGCAAGTACTCTATGACTCAGCCACACTTGCAGCCCTTCTTCCTTTTTTTTTTTTTTTTTTTTTTTG